>JAKSYS010000688.1:0-33059 GCA_022925895.1 Fragilaria crotonensis | reverse complement strand
GAAATCATTCAAGGGAGCGTTCTTACGATGCTTTGTGGGACGTTACAGTGAACGTGATACACCTGAAGCAAGTTATGCAAGATCTGGAACTTGGGCCGAATGGGGGATTGCTCTATTGCATGGAGTATCTCAACGAGCATGTTGATGAATGGGTGACTCAAGTTATCGATCAAATAACAGCACAAGAGACGCCTCCCTACTTGCTATTGATCTACCAGGCCAGTCTGAGGTGTACGCATGGGACGGCAGTCTCACAACTCTTGCAGAAGCTTGTCAAACGATTGTCCCTGCGCTTGACGGTGGTGCAGCTTATCGATGCTACCCTGTGTCGCGATGCCACACAGTTTTTGTCCGCCACCGTTATATCACTCGCGACCATGGTTCGACTCGAGCTACCCACTATTAGCGTCTTATCGAAAACAGATTTATTGCTTTCGTCGGCGCCTGGTGATCTATTGTTTGATATGGGGTTCTTTCTCGACTGTCAGGGTTTGGATCGTCTTGTGGACTACATAGACGGCAGCAGAGCGTTATCTGGGGAAGATTTCGACATTTCCGAAGATGAAGAGTATCAAAAGCCCGGCGGTCAACCAAGGGTCAGCATTTTATAAGAAGCATAGGAGACTATTTGAAGCTTGGCCGAACTGGTTGAAGACTATGGATTGTTGAATTTCAACCTCTCGACATTTCAAATGTTACATCGGTTGGTCAAGTCTTGCAGAAGATTGACCGTTCGAATGGTTACATCTTCATGCCGATCAATACGGCTCAAGAAGATCTGTTTCGTGTAGCGGTGCAAGAGAGTGAGAACCGGTTCGAAGCAATTAGTGAGATTCAAGAACGTCTCCAACCGGCCGCAGGGCCCCCTCGAGCAGAATAAGGTCTCCTCCCCCGATAGCAGTGCACAAGTATTGCGGAACTTAATAATTGCCTAGTATCTCTCCCCTTCTAGCTTTTACTGCCGTGAAGCTATCTGGATCGTTGACACTGTCGGGCTGTTCCTTCTTCCCTGTATGCATAGTTGTATCAAGTATCCAATACACAAATATAGGCACTACAGGGTGCCAAAAATTCTGTCGTAGCTTTGGGTGTGTGTCTGTGAGTGGGTGAAGGAAGCAGAGCGACGACCCGAGCAACGGCGGTAACCACACGGGTGTGATAGCATTCACACAATCCCGTATCCACAGCAAGAGGGATCCAATGGCTCACGACGACTCGCAGTTACCCACTTAGGAAGCACATCAACATTACCTCCGTCATGTCTGCAAAGAGACTCTCGCCAACTATTAAAGGTCTTGATAGACATTGTCGTCGTCGTCAGCATCAACGGGATCGCAACCACCGATCATTATCGTTCTGCCGTCATCAACGCACCATCCCTCTCTTGAACACGGTTGATAATCTGCGTTTGTGAAGTCGCGATTGCGTCACTGGGATGGCTGGTTTCGTCTCTGGTAATGTCCTTTCCACAGTTCTAGGAGCATCACGAGATGATAACGTCATGAAAGGCGAAGAACCACGACCTTGATTTGTTATGGCTCCTCCATCTCAACATTCGCGGTCTAAAGAAGACACATGCAGTATAGAAACCTGACAGGGGATAAAGTTATCGAACATAGGGCGTATGATTTGAGCTGGTATGAAGTCACTTGAAGGACCCCATTTAACCGGGTCGGCAGCGGGCCCAATGGTAGAATGACGATCAAATGTAGATCATGCAATAGCCACCAACGTAAAGAAATGACTGGTTGATGACTTGCTTTACATTCTTCTGGCCTGGCGTTCTTCGCGAGCCCGCCGTCATATGTTGTGAACTAGCTTTGACAACGCCCGGGCTTTCATGTAGATGAGAAAGCTATTGATACTAAGAAGACCGGCAGTGATAAACAGACGCCACTTGAAACCATGTCGCTATATTGGCTGCGATGATCGTCGAGAACGAGTATGGATTGCGACATTGGCCGCCCACGTCGCAAACAAGGGGAGGGTCATTGAGAGGGAAGACCCAACTGTCACTACGTATGAAGTTAATCAATAAGAAACAACTGTAGGCATCGGGACTTCCCGGACCGAAAACACCGAACCCGAGATTTAGACACCCAACCAATATTGGTACGCCAAGACAAAATGCGTGCATGTAGGACTCTAGCTTCTCCAAAACCTTTTTTTTACTGGAGGTTCCGGAATATCTTCTTTTCGACGCTTTTGTCGACCGACATGAAAATAAGTGAAAACGATTACGACGAGTTTGTGTTTTCCAACGGAATTTCGCATTTGACATGCGAACTATATTTTTTTATTTGATATATGAGTACACCTATCTAAATTCTCCGTAGTCATGGAATAGTAGAAATGAACAAAAGACAAATTCGGCTCGAAAAAAAATGAAAGAAGGAATGGAAAAATGCATTGGTAACGACTGGTATGACAATCCGATGAATGAATTCTTCACGTTTGATTCTTATGGAATTACTTGAGATACTCCGATGCATTCGAATGGAATCTCTTAATTAGGAATCGTCAAGATACATATGTTTTCGAGCTGTTTCTTAAATTTTCTTAAGTTTTCTCAAACTTTCTTAAGAAACTTTAAGAAGATTTGAGTTGCTTATAAAATCTCAAATAATCTACGTGAACCTGGTAATAAAATTGCGCCTTCTTAAATTTTCTTAAATAATCTCAAACTTTCTCAATCGGACGTGAGAAAAAAGTTTCTCATATTTTCTTAAACTTTCTCATTCTTTCTCAACTTTACTTAACGCAAGATTCCTATCTGTAACTCTTGTTCGAAAACAATTTGTCCGAACGATAGTCTGCCAACTAGGACAAAATGAAATCACTATATTGTAGAACAAGCTCGAGAGTTCGAAGGTTGAGATGATATCGGTCGGACATAAATAGTTTATAGCCAAAAAGATTCTACATAGTCATTCTCGTTTTATACATAAAAGTCTCTGAGGTGCGTCACGTTTTGACATGAGATCTGCTCGTGAATTATAGAATTTCGTGGTTGAGACATTTTCAATATGCACTGACAAATTCCACGAATCCTGCTTGGAGTACGATAAACGAAGTAGAGAAGGAATTCCGGAACCTCCTGTTGTAACACACTGCTGTGACGAAATGGATACTCAGGAATCCGTTGTAATAAATACTCGGTAAGACACAAACAGTGTGGATGAATCCTTCGTAACTGCACGCTACCCCAGGTTGTCGACCTTCCGTTCTGATTGTCAGAGAGAAGACAGCAAAATGCAGGGCGTATACCAGATCGACCGACGCTATGCCAAAGACCAACCTGTTATACATGAGCTTCAATCTACGTTGGGTGCCAATGAATCGCAAGATTAGCGATGCCCCCGCGACTGAGAAGAGGCTTGAAGTGAAGATAATAAAGTTCGGATCGTTGACAGAATCGGTTATGGACATGGTGCTCGTCCCTTTCAACGATCACCTATATCATTAATCATTCGAGATACAAGCGAGGTTGGGTGTAGATGGAAGTTAGTGGAGGAAGTACAAACTTCAGTACCGATAGTGGATTACAACGAACAAAGTCATGTCATAGGCAAGGAATGGGTGGTCTTTGATGTATGGAGTCATGAGTGCAATGAGTCATTTGTCATGTGTGATTTATACGAAGCGTATGTGTGATGCGCATCTCCTGTGTCTGAAGTTCGTGTGGCTCGTTCTTTTTCTATGTAAATGAGTGTCTTCGTGACATTATTCAAAAACACGCAAGGATGGGAGTGGAACGAGGAACACTAGGCCGGCGCGGCTGTTCTCGATGTTTTCGAAAACGGTTCGGCGCAACGGGATAAGGAAAAGCCAAGGCCACTATAAAGCGCATGTGCGAAAAAAGACGTCGACGAAGCATCTGACTTTACTATCCATGCAGTCTGAAGTCAGAATTCTATATGAGAATATGCATGACAAGTAGGCTACTCAAATAGTAGTCTCTATACATTTTGTGCAAAGAAACACACAATACTGGAGCACTCTAGTATGAGTCTTTCATATGTAATTGCAGTAATAATGTTTACCCCAGAGGCTGGAACAATATGTGCAATGTGCATGCAACCCTGATGGGTGGAGGGTCATTATTTTATCACAAAAGGTTTGGGATGTAACCAGACATTGCTCATAGAACTCGTAGAATGCGTACCAGAAATGAACAATATGATGATTGTGAGTATTGACATGTTTCTCATGTTTTAGCAACATTTCGACAAGTTTGCCATGAGGGGTCAGAAGGTTTACAAGCAAATCTTGGACAGTTTGACGCTAAGTGTTGTTTGTTGCTTGCATCATGTAGACATTTTGACAGGTAATGACTGTGGGAAGAACTGATGCAATGGTTGAACATCAGAACTTTGGTGTGTTCAAACCCTGGGCCAAAGATGAAAGGTCGACCCTTGGAACTTGCTATCATCATAGCCTTTGGAAAAAGCAATATCACACTAGGTGCCAAATTGTTTGTATGGATGTGGAACAGGAAAATGATGAAATCCACTAAAAGTGTTCCAAAGCAAATTAATGATTTTGTTAATATCTTGGGAAGCTCGAAGCAAGAAACAAGGGCGTCGTCAAAGACACAGCATCCAACGGAAGGAAGGTAGTTTTAGTATGGAGGCTTCAAGTCATCAGAAATATGGAAGCTTGGAATGCCAGCACTTGTGAAAGTTCAGTTTCACGTGAGGATTGCCAGAATCAATCCTGTTACAGATGATTGTTACCTAAAAAACAGCACATTCTTCAGGTTCATGACCATTTTGAGAATGCAATGAAAACCAGGTTGAAGTGGAGCAACAATTTAAGTGCTGATGGACAAGATGCAATGTGGAAGATCATTCTTGGAAGCATCAGCTCCATCTTTTGTGCATTCATTTGTTTGTGGTGGTTGTGCCTCCAATCAGTACTTTTGGAATAAAGATGCAATTGGCCTGAATGGGGTTTCGCCAAATCTAAGTACTCTCTCTGATGATTTATGGTATCTAGTGCCAGTCTTAAGTAGTAAGGGAAAAGTGAACAAAACAAGTTTGGTCAGGAAGTGTTGAAGCTGGAGGAGTTTAAGCCAGGCATCAATTACTTGGAAGCCACTCCATGTGAAATTTGCTGCCGATCGCTCTCGTTGGTGATGTGGAATCGCCAACAATGACAAGCATCTTGAGGCCGTTGAAAAGCGAAAGATGGGTTTCAGATCAATACAATGATGTTGTCTGGATTGCAAGGTTTCAGAGAAGCCGCAGTGCATTGCGAACCCTTGAATCATTAATCAACAAACGTTTGTTTGCAACGTTGACAACATCCTCCCGCCAACTTTCACTCTCACAAAAGTGGTGCCAAACATTCAGCGACTAATACTTCCCAATGCAACAAAATTTTTGCTTGTTCAGGATTTGAGTATTTTTGCTACACATTATTTCAGCAAATGAGCAGAATAGATATGATGGCTGGAAAATGGAATCATCATCAGAATCCGATTGCAGCGATGCCAATTTCAGAATCCAAGCTTCTGCTTTCATTTTTGAGATTCTAATTTAAATTATTGAGGATCCTTCACTGGGGAATGAGGACAGAGATGACTCTGCTGCCAAGGCATTCAATTATCTACAAGCCAGGGACATAACAAACCATCAACCAGCATCAACCATCAAATTTTCAACCACCCAACCACCCAACCACCATCAAAACAACAAAATCCAAAACAACAAAATCCTCTTCATTATTCAAGAATGCACACGCAACATTCTCACAACTGAGGTGAGGAATTTGCAGCATGGGCAGGTAATGTGATACTCTGCTCTCTAAATGCTGGTCAGCTGCTGTACTCCCTCCTCTGTTCTATATCTATTGCAGAGAATTGAGGAAATTCTGACATTTCCCCAAAACGTAATCAGCTTTAAATTCATCAGAAAGGAACAAATTCATCATTGTTGTATAACATCAAATCCAAGCCTTCGAGTTTGAATGTTTACTATAATTGCAATTTGTTATAAAAAACACCGCAATAATGGCTTTTGCATGACACACCTCCAAAAGAATGTCAGGTAGAGATGAACATGACTTTTCTGTAAAGGAAGATCGAAATGTCAAATGCCTGATCGTTGAGAAGGGCACACAATGCTCAATTGCATACTTAGAGATGCGGCTAAGACAAAATTGTATAAATGGCTCAAATCTATATAACTGATCATTCTGAATTATTTCTGGGTTGTAGGAATTCAAATTTGGATTTAAAAATCTATGCCTGTGGTCTACAGTGCAATTACAGAAAGGCACTCAATGAACTGTAGATCGAAGAATAAATTTGCAGTAAAAATGGAACTGAGGTAGCACATTGTTGTTGTGTTGATGATAGGTTCTAGTTTATCTGTGTCCTGATTTTTATAGGAGCTGGCTGCAGCATTGCTGAACAGCTGAATGGTTGACCTAGTGGATAATCATTGAATTTGAATTGGTTGAGCAAGCGATGACATCCCTTCTATACCTTATACGACACAAGTGATCTCCTTTTCAGTTGTTGGAAAATGACACATTAGAGCATATTCACATTTTGCCATGATCAATGCAGATTATTTGACGTTGCCATTCCAACCTACTAGCCTTCATTTTGGAATAACTGTGCTAATGATGGAATCATGGACACATTTGCATTCAACAATTATTCTTTTCATCCAGACATACTTCAAGCGGTCACGTCAGATAATGCTCACCACATTGAATGTTGATGGGTTTGAGTGTGGAAGGACCTGACCTCTCCATTGGTCTTGGTACTGTTTGCAAAAGTCTTGCGAAATGGTACCCTAAATATTGAAAAGATTGACAGCCTCCATGCAACAGTCATGCAACTTCAATTGCATCAAGTTGGTGAGCGCCTATCCCATTGTCAGGTATCTCAGCCTTTGTGCAGCTGTCTTCTTTCTCCTCCTTGTCACAACAAGTTGCCAGCAAACTCTTATCTGCAGCTTACAAACTGCATGATCCTTTGCGCCACTGTGTCTTGGGACTTACGTCGCAAAACAATCGCACCGGCAACGTTGTGGCGACTGCTACGTCCCATAGAGTGCCTGACGTGCTGCAGGATCGATTCGGTCGAACAAGAGTCTCTTAACAGAAATGTCATTCTAACTCTAAACGAAGATTTATATCGGCTAGAAATAGACACCCAGCTCCGATTGCCGCACTACACTGCTTGCACCGAAAAAATTGGCTTCCGATTCGTTTTGTTGTAAGATCGCCATAGATGACTGAATGAAATCGCATGTTTGATTTACGATGACCATAGAACTAGATGAATACAACACCCGCCATCCTATCAACAAGGAAATCGTCACAACCTCCCACGCATTGATGGCGTCAGTTTCTGCGCAGAACGGCTTCTCTACAGCCATTGAAACAAAAATAGAAAAGCATTGGAAGATTAAAGTTGCCTGGAACTTGTGACCCTCAAGTGAGGTATGATGGTAAAATCATCATTCCTTCTCAACTTGACAAATCAAAACAACCCTAGGGGCAACTGGTTCTCATCGTCGTCGTCGGTTGCGCCCTGTTGCTTCTTGACTGTACATGCCGGCCTCATAAGACGACCGATGGCAGCAATTGATCCCAAACATGCTCCTTCGTGCCGGAACAATCTAAGTTGACCACCGGGACACCCTGTTGTTTCAACCAGTCCATGGTAGTATGGTGGGACTTGTGATAAGTTCGAAGTCGCTGCAAGGCTGTTTCAAAATTGTCGTCGGCACGATTCTCTTTTCGGTTCAAGATTCTTTCCAACATAACGGTGTCGTCGCATTCTAAATGCAGGGCGAGTTCTGGCTTGCCACAGAGCTCCACCATGTCATGGGCATTCTGCAACGATCGAGGAAAGCCGTCCAAGAGAACCCGCTTGCCTGGATGATGGCGCATTCGTCGCCTAACAAGCGCTACAATTACGGCCGAGCTAACCAGGTCACCCCGCCTCATAATCTCGGCTACTTCTCTGCCCAATACAGTGTCGCGTTCTACTTCTTCCCTCAGCATGTCACCACTGCTCAAATGCACCACTTGGCAGTGCTTTTCCAATCTCTTGCATAAAGCGCCCTTTCCAGAGCCAGGTCCGCCCACAACGAGTACAATCCTGGCTGGAGCACCGGCTAAAAAGACTTGATCTGCACAAGCAAGGAATTCTTGCAGGAAATGACCCCATTGCCGTCAAGTCGCTGCGGCGGAAGATCTCTTGCACTTCTTGAGGCGACGGTCGTTCACCAATACTAGCTAACAACGAATGCACTCCTTCACGGTCCAAGTGTCCCTTATCTCGAGCGTGGTGATGGAACAGATCCACCATTGCATCATATTCGACGTCGGCAAATGCGATATGGCCGCTTTCGGGCTTGTCAGGCGGAGGGGTTTCGCAGGTCTGGAAAAAGTGATGAGTCGTCGACAGGGCAGGAACTGGTGCGACGAAACGTAGCGGGGGCGCCCGCAGGAGAGAACGAGAACGGGCAAGACAAAGGTTCATCATTCTGATTCTTCCACCTTCGAGGTTGGCGGAAAAAAGTACACCAAATACTGGAGTAGGTCTCGTAGAGTAAAGAGTACAGTCAAATTTTCTTTCTCGTCATATATGCAGAATTTGAACAATCGACAGAGAGTTGACGCCACGCCATACGCTGCATGACGTAAATAATCATCTTCATATGTCATATGACATTTTATCCATGTATGTATACGTATGTATGCTCAACGCTCGATGCTTCATGTACGACAGCATATGGAGGGAAGCTGCGGTACATATCATACTTGTACTGTACTAAAAAACGCCAGTAGAGAGTACGACTGTACGACTTTCTACGGTATACTACTTACAGTATACTGTTCATAATTTATCAAGTACTTGGGCTACAGTACTTCAGGTTATTTCAGTACAGTACTTCCACCCTGGATTTCAGCCAGTATGGAAATCAGAATTCAGAATCGGAGAAATTCTGAATTTGCTTGAACGTGAAAGATATCTTCCGACGTCATCCGTCAAGTCCCAGGTACAAGTACAGCTAAAATACCAGGTAGGGATTTGGGAGTAGGGAGTACCAGGTACTTCCGAGGACGAAGATGAAAATACTGTACACGATTTAGCTAGAGAGCGTACCTCTACCGTCTACCGGTACAGTAGCACCTAAGCCCTATGATGTTTAATCATCTCGCCACTCCAATGAAATCTAACCTGCAAGCTACTAGCTATTGTTCAGCAATGTTAACAATATAGTTGTTGAATAGTCTTCCTGGAAGGTTCATTGGTCAGTAGTGCAATGAATCACCCAGTAGGTTTGGCCATCATGTTCCTCTGTGGCTGGAGATCTCCAGACATTGCGTTGCAATTTCCATCCAACACTGACTATCAAAGTGGGCTGTTAATAATCGCAAAAGTTAGTTGAAATAAATGGTTTTGGATGAAAGGAAAACAAGTAGTCTTGTGCACATGTTGCGTATGATGGCTAAAGCTTGAGGAGTCACAAAGAGGATGATTGCAGCCCATCATGACTCACGTAATCATCAATGTGACGAGCTACTTCTACTAGTGGTGTTGATAGCTTCCAAGAATGTGTGTCTGGTAGCCTCAATTGGTGACATAATGGTTTTGCTGTATTCTAAAATTGTTGCAACTACGGATGCATCAGGAGGACTTGGTGATACTCAACAACTTATCCAAAGATAGGTTGCCCAGTGGAGCAATCTACCAATACAATCCTGGTGCTGGAGACTGGGATTCACAATGATGCCAGGAGGAGTGGCATGAAAAAAGTAGAA
This sequence comes from Fragilaria crotonensis, assembly GCA_022925895.1. Taxonomy (NCBI): domain Eukaryota; phylum Bacillariophyta; class Fragilariophyceae; order Fragilariales; family Fragilariaceae; genus Fragilaria; species Fragilaria crotonensis. The sequence goes on along the minus strand of JAKSYS010000688.1, from coordinate 23,267 downwards.
GAAATGGAAGCCGTTGAGGGCTTAAATGGTGCCACAACAGGCCAGTAAAGCCAAGTGTACGTGCTTGCACGGTGATACCAGATGACTTCAAATTGAACTACTGTAGCTAGTAGTACCACACCAATGATAGTTGTTTCATCTTTATGCTCTCCAACAATCTTTAAGGAGTTACTAGAGCAGGATCAATAAGCAAAGTTATGAACAGGTATCACGAGCATGCAAAATTGTGAATTTTCTATTGGCTGAAAAGCAAGGCTGATTTTGTAAGCATGGAACACTCATGCGGGGAAGGGGTACCTAGACAACTGACAATCATAATACAATAGAACCCACCTGTTGGAGACAAATCAGCACTAACAACAATATGAACATTGCTCCTTCAGCAGTTTACCACTGGTAGAAAGGATGACCTGCTGAGGGGACGAGCTTGCATCCTCCGTCCCTATGGCACTTCTTGTTGGATGTCCACTAGTGGCACCAGCTATGGTGCCCTACGCGCGAAGTAATCAGTTTTATTTTTGGAGGCTAATTTGTAGCTTGTTTTAAAGGGGTTAATAGTTGCACCTTATTAAAAGTTATGAGACTAGTTTAAAAGCAAGAGAGCAGTCCCATCCTTGGTGGGATTGGACTGTTCTCTTTCATTCATCTAGGAGACTCAGTGAGTCTCCAAGAGATGTCAAACAGTTCTCATTCTACTGTTGTACGGTTGTACTGTTGTACAGGATCAGTGTTCTATTGTTGCACTGTACTATGGTATTACTAGTCTACCGGTATATCCAAGTACTACACATGGCCATTGTATTGTAGTACTGGATACTAGTAATATAGTATACTGTATCGCACTACGCTAAGGGCACGTGCGGTGTACTGCACTCGCTTCCCTAATTGGGCGGTACGCGTTCTTTATATGGGGTCAGTCGACGTATGTTAACACGTTCATTGACAATACCACGTTGAATGCGTACTGTACCATTAGCATAGGTTTCAGTAATCCGATAAGGTCCCGTACGTGGGGCGGACAATTTGGAGATCAGTCCTGGTTTTTCCAATAGGACTTTTTCACCAACACGGTACTCGTGTTCAATGCGTTTTGCATTTTCCTTTTTATTATTGGCGTTAATAATGTCTTGCTTACGTTGTCGTATTCTAGCCCAATCCGTTTTTAATTGGATAGGTAACAACATGTCGCGTCCAAATACTAACTGCCCGGGTGTAGCATCTAACGTAGTATGTACTGTACTACGTATTGCCCATGCGGCTGCACTTAGGAACGGTCCCCAGGGGTCATTCGCATCGAGTTCTTTGTTTTCGAGTTCGAATGTCCGAAGTGCATTGCCAAGTACTTGATGTACTCGTTCTACAATACCGTTTGATTGTGGATTGTAACTAGATGACGGTTTTTCTTTCATACCATAATTTCGCACATCTGTTTGAATTGTGCTTTGAATTCTGAACCGTTATCATACCCTATGCATTGGGGTCGTGGATATCTTGTCAACCACGTATTATTAAACGCTTCCATGACAGTATGTGCATTTTTGTCTGGTATAGAAATGACTTCAAACCATCCTGTCACGGGGTCGATCATAGTCAATGCACGAAGTGTATGCGTGGACGTTGGAGTACGTACCACGTATGGTCCAATCAAGTCTACGTTTACGAGACCAGGGAAGTTCTTCAGCTTCCTTAGGAGGTAAGTGTCCATACTTCTTCCTTTGTTTCTTAAATAGTTGACACGTACGACATGTCTTACAGAATGTCTCAACGTGACTACGTAATTTGGCCACGTACATGTTTGACGTATCGTTGCCTCAGTGCGTGATTCGCCTGGGTGTGCTAGGTACTCATGATACCAAGCTACTACGCGTTGTTGAAGTTGAATGGGAATATATATTTTTCCCTGGTACGTAATGACCTCAACTCCTTCAATCGTTTTGGTATTGAAGTTCTGACTTTTTGATTTCGTACTTCTTCGTTTAAGTTCGTTATCTAACCGTTGGTATTTAGCGATTAGTATAGGACTTAACGGAAAGTCAGTTTCTTTAACGTCTGTCTTTGTCATGAAGATGTAAGCCATACTATCATTCGTAGGCTCTGTTGGTAACTTCTCATTGAAGTTTGCATCTAATCGTGACAAGGCGTCAGCAATGACGTTCTTTTCTCCTTTTATATGTAGAAAGGTAGGTCCAAACTCTTCTATTAGGAGTCTCCATCGTATAATACGATTGGTGGACATTTTCTGATATAGGAGATTCTTATGATCTGTATGTACTATCAGTTTTTGACCTAATAGTATATTTTGAATTCCTTAAGTGTTTCTACTATGGATAACAGCTCTTGTTCACCAGTCGTGTAACGTTTTGAGCGCTGTTAAGTTTCCTACTGTAGAAAGCTAACGGACGGTCATTTTGCATTATGACTGCTCCCAGTTGATAATCACTGGAGTCCGTATAAATGTGAAAGTCTTTGAGAAGTCAGGATAAGCCAGTAATGTCTCTCGACTAATTATGGCCTTAATGTCTTCAAATGCTTTCTGTTCTTTATCATGCCAAATAAATTTAGCTTTGGCAGAACACAGCGCCGTAAGCGGTGCTAGTATGTGACTTCGTGCCACATGTCACGGTAGTAGTTGATCATACCTAAGAAACGTCTTAACTGCCGTTTGGTAGTTGGTGGTGTCAGCCGCATAATCGCTTCCACTTTCTTAGGTTGAGGTTGGATACCGCGACGAGTAATCCAATAGCCTAAGTAATCAATCTCGGTCACAGCGAACGAGGATTTACGAAGGTTAACGGCAAAGCCAACATCAGTTAGGCGTTGCAACACGAGTTCAACATGCTGAAGATGGTCCTCGTAGGAACCTGCTGTTGTAATCAGTATGTCATCTAAGTACGCACGCACATTAGGCAAATCACCCATAATATCGTTAATTATGGCCTGAAAGATGTCAGGACTGCCATTCAAGCCCATAGGTAGGCGACAGTAGCGATATTTGCCCCAGGGTACAATCATCGTACATAGATAGCTGGATTCTTTATCCAGTACAATATGGTAGTAGCCCATACTTAAGTCCAGAGCCGTTGCCCAATTAAACCCTTCAAGTTTCTGAAGAAGGTCTGCAATCTTGGGTAACGGGTATGGTTCGTTTATGTACCTATTAAGTACACGAAAGTCCGTTAGGACTCGAACGTCACCAGTCTTTTAGGCTGTATGAACGTTGGTGCCGCCCATTCGAGTCATTGCTTCGTTAATACTCCTATGTCACATAGGCGTTGAATTTCTTTCTTTGTTGTTTCCTCGTAGCATTTTGGTACAGGGAACGGACGAGCGTGATACGGCTTCTCATCCTTACTTAAGGGCCGTAGTTCGAGATGTACAGGCGGTACATTAAGTACGCCCAGTCCTCCACGAAACAACCTCGGGTACTTTCGTGAACGTACGAGTTGTTCTTGTTGATCGTTATTTAGGTGCGTATCCATGTGTGCGTAGTCATCTAGATCTAACGCACTATAGTCTGCATCCAGTATACGTTTCTGCCTTGCTTCTGCTTCCTTGAGTACCGTAGGTTCGATACTGTGGTAGTAGATAGCTGTAGCATTCTGTAGATCGGATATTACGTGTTTTTCTTTCATGGGAATTTCTACACCTTCCCATACTATCCGTTGGGTATTGAAATTAATTTCGATACCTAATTCTGATAGTAAATCTGCACCGATGATCATGTCATACTGTGCATTCTTGCGCAATGTATGTGTGTCCTCGTGACACACCCATTGTACTATCTTTGACGTACTAAACTCGGGTAATTTGAATCTTATTTCCCGTTGCAGTTTTGTTACGAATTGACCACCCATAGTGTGCCATCGTGTATGTGATGTTTTGAATACCGGTCCAGTTAAGCCCCCGTATCGCATCCTTAAGTATAATTGTCGCAGATGCTCCAGTGTCTAGCAAAATGCGAACGATGCCGGGTTTGCCTGTTCCCATCACTTCGCCCACGACTTCGGTGGTTTTGTGTTTTTGTTTTTGTCTCTTACTGCCATGGCCATCTTTGGATGGCAATATCTCACTAGAAAATAAACCAAAGTAGATGGAACTTTCGTCACTATCTTCTTTAGTCTCTACTGTGCTAATTGTAGTCTTTGGACTGAACATTTCCACGATTTCTGCATCCGAATTCTCGGGTGTAAAGTCGCGGACCTTACGCTTGCCAGACTTCGGGTTGCGTGGAAGACGCTCAAGGATAGCGTTAAGCTGCTCCTGCGTCATCAAGACATTTCGGTTGGTAGAACCGACATTTTTCTTACCAGATTTCTGTTTCCCCTTATTCTCAGGGTTAAACCAACAGTCTTTTGTAGTATGATTCGTACGACCGCAATGCGCACACTTCTTATACTTAGACGACTGTGTTTTGGCCGTTGCCATTTTGTCAGCGGACTTACCGATCCAATTGCCCTTTTTTCGTACCCTCAGGGTTATCGGTTTTGTCCACCTTACGACGTTTGGCCTCAAGTGCCTGTCTGAGTTCAAGTTTCTCAAAATAATCAACAGTGCCTTGAAAATCGAACTTATAAAGCTCGATGTTCGCACCAAGAATGACCGCTTGCCATTCTTCAGGCTTCGCCTGGTTGAGAATTTGAATCAAGTCGTCATCAGACAATTTAGACGGTTCAGCCTTACCTTCTTCCCGTGGAAAATACGGTAAATAATTATTTAGCTCGCGTAAACGCGTAGCAAAGTTACGAACCGTATGACTTCCAAGACGTGGTAATGCTGCATGTACACCACCTGCTTCTGGTACGCATGCAAGATTGGGAAGTAAGACTTACCAACTTCCGTCATTACCAGCTGGAAAATCTCATTTGAGTCTTCCTCTGTCGTGCGGGACCCGCTACGTTCTCCGTATCGAGTCTACGCCACGTTTGCTGGAATTTGTCTCTTGCACTGCCCTTAAGTAGTGCAAGCGCCATAGACGCTTTTGTTCGCCAGACTCAAGCGGATAGTCACGAATGACCTCCTCGAGCTCTATGCGCCACTTCACCCACGCTTCTGGCGAGGTGTCGTAGTCTCCAAACAAACGAATTCTCTTTTCGATATTTTTGGAGTTCGCATTTCCGGCTTCAATCGGGACGTCGATTTTTTATAGTTGCCCTCATCGTCAGATTTCTCTGTCGATTTCTTGGGCCTATCGAAATAAATCGACGGCGGATTCAACGCGAGGTTCGACTGACGGAATGCGACATGTTCCGCAGACGAATTTTCAGACGCTTTGCGCTTACCTTTATTTTTGTTCGTCATGGTGATGTACTGACCACTGGGAGTGAATTCACTGTGCCCTACGCGCAAAGTAATCAGTTTTATTTTGGAGGCTAATTTGTAGCTAGTTTTAAAGGGTTAATAGTTGCACCTTATTAAAAGTTATGAGACTAGTTTAAAAGCAAGAGAGCAGTCCCATCCTTGGTGGGATTGGACTGTTCTCTTTCATTCATCTAGGAGACTCAGTGAGTCTCCAAGAGATGTCAAACAGTTCTCATTCTACTGTTGTACGGTTGTACTGTTGTACAGGATCAGTGTTCTATTGTTGCACTGTACTATGGTATTACTAGTCTACCGGTATATCCAAGTACTATACATGGCCATTGTATTGTAGTACTGGATACTAGTAATATAGTATACTGTATCGCACTACGCTAAGGGCACGTGCGGTGTACTGCATATGGTCGCCATGGCACAACAAAAGCTATAATCACAGCATTCTGCCTTGTATCCTCTGTAGCATACTCTCATGTCCAGTGAAGCTGGCCAAAGCAACATTATGACAGCAAACAATCCTGGTATTCCACCACAATGTCATGGCATTCTAATTCCTCCAGCCAAATGATAGCTTTTCCTGGATCCTCTGTTACATCTAGTAGAGGATATTAAGACTGCATCTTCATTTCAAAAAATAAAATCTTCCCTCCTCAAGTATTTTGCTGTTAATTGACAATCACGAAGAATGCCTCTGCCCTAAGCCTCCAGCAGCCATGACCTACTCCTCACTTGCAACAACAAGAACAGCAACTCCACTACTAGTAGCGCAATCAGCAATTAATGAAAACATTGACCAAACGTTCTATGGGTGCAATGATTCCAGGTGAGGAAGGATAGTTTCCAGCAGAAGTTGTGAATGTGGTTTCCTTTTAAATCAATGGTGTGTGTCAAAAGAGTTAACTTGGAGAATTTGTGTGCGCCTGCTTGCACATAATTACTTTTTGGATGAGCATGCTATACAATTCAAGCAATACTAATGCATCTACACAGAAAATTGTACTCCTTGCCAATCAAAGAAAATAAATGTCCTTAGATTATGTCCTATTTATGTGCCTACAGTGTGACAGGTGTTCACTGGGCAAGTTTGTCGGAAACAATCAGAGGGAGCTGCTACTTGTTGTCACTAAGGAACTTAGAGTGTTTGCTTGTAGCTCCAACAATATGAAGGGTCATATCTAATTCTACCATCAAAACTCACAGCAAGCAGAATGACAGTGCCTTTTTGTCTTTGTGTCTTTGAGAGCAGGTTTCTTGTTTCCACATGAAACAAAAGGTTCTCATTGACAGACAAGTTGAACAAGAATTGGCAAGATTTTGGGCCCACTCGTTTCGGTTCACCAACAGTTAGTTCACCCAAAGGCAGATGACCAGAAGTCATTATACTTCCTTGAGCCATTTTTCAACAGTGTCATCGGTACAGCATAATTTCCTCACTTAAGCCATCCACCCAGGCGGGGCATATCATGACACGATAGCATCAGGAACATTCAACCACAGGTCTCATCTGGGAGTTGTTTTGATGGCTGCTGCACATCACAGTGTAGTGCCGATCTGTGTGAGCCGAATGCTTTTTGCCATGCATGGGTATTGCGGCAGCACGTTTAAAAGATTTCAGGTTTTTTACTCCATCATGGCTACCGAAGCCAGGAATAGTACAAGTTTTGATCGATTTCCGTTTTGCTTGAGAGTTGCGGCATGCCACCAAAATGTTGTAAGGTGTGGGTTCCTCTCAATGAAATGCAATGGATGGCCTTATAAGATCAATTCCTGCTAGCATTTGAGCCTTAACACTGATTGTTCAGGTTTTTAGTATTTAAACAATATTCATAACTGTGTGTGTCAGCTTGTGATGTGCAAGCATCTTTGCCCCAGAATGCCCAAGACCTCCTCAAATGGCTAGCAGCAAAGGGACCTTATAGCACGTGAACCTTGATGAATCATATCTTTGTTCAGGTGTGAGGTTGAAGACCCACAACAGATGGAGACTTCATACCATGCGACACCAGACACCGTTGTCTTCCAGTTTGGGATGAATTCCCAAACAATCACGACGGTAGGCGGAAGGGACTGCGCATGCCGTAAGAGGATTTTAAGTCCAAGCACAAAGCATTCGTTGAATTGTTGGTTCAATGCAGTTGTAAGTGGTGTGAGCACCACGACACAAAACACACAACATACTATCGGTGATGTGTACTCCTAATTTAGTCGTAATTCTGGGCAGGGATGGTACAATGGCGGCATGGTGACAACCGCAATGCTCGGTACAGCTACAAGCTACAGGAGTACTCAGAGCTCTGAGACTCGTTGAACACTCCTTCATGATGTGATAACTTATATCACTCATCGATTTGCAACTGCATTGATACTGAAGGACCCAGGAGAGCTACAATGTTACGCTTGTCGAAGGCGTACTCGGAGTACAACGCGACCGCCTTAATCGATACCAATGTCACGAAACTTTTGCATCAAAGGATCCCCTTCTTTGACTGAAAATTGATGCAAAGCAGTATTCTGAATCGTTGTGGCGCCGACAGTTCGTCGCAAAAGAGTCTCCATATCCATGGCTCGTTCTTCTAATGCGCCAACATTGCGTTCCATTTGAGTGTATCGGCACTTTTCTTCAGCGCAAGCTTTGAGAGTGGCAACTAATTTTTCCTGTATACGTTGCTTCTCCAGCAAGTATTTTCGTGCCTCGCCCTCGTTACCCGCTGCGATTTCACGTTTAGCTTTCTCGTATGTTTCTTCCATGCTTTGCTCCAGTCGTCGAGCAAAATGCTGAAGTGATTCAAGGGAATTGCGAGAGGCTTGAAGGCCTTCAATACTCTGCTCCAACGCCAATCCGATTTCTTGGGCTGCATCAAGCATATCCTGCGTAATTCCCAATCGTTCCATTTCCTCTTGTCGTGCTCGGTCAGCGGCATTCTTCTGACCCAACTGAGCACCCAGCTGTGCACCAAAGAGTGCCCCAAACGGTCCCAAGATGAGACCACCCAAGATAGCACCAGCAGCAAGTTCGCCGGCGCCTCCTCCTTGACCCTTGCGGCGAGAATTGTACTCAATCTCATCTTCCAAGTCGCTCCGACGGGTCATTTGTGAGAGGCATGACTGCGTGGCGGCGACGTGCGTTCTCTTGGGAAAAGGAGGTGGAGAAGTCGAGCGACATGCTATCCGGCCACAAATCGAAGGAGCGAGGCTCGTCGAAAATGGAAGTAAGAGGACTGTGAATCCGATTATCATCTGGATGCTACGACCGGTGGACGAGAGGAGCGTTCAAGCACAGTTGTGGGCGATGGGCGATGGGCGATGGGCGATGGGCGATGTCCTACGAACGAGAAATCCTGTATTTTGTGCAAGATGGACGTCGTCGCTGGTCGCTGCGACGCTCACAGTCTTCGAAAGTGTTTTTCGTGTGCTGGTCTGAGCTGCGCTTGTCGGACGCGTGGGCGTCGGAAGTGTGACTGCGAAAATAGGACTGTATTACCATACTGGTACGTAAACTTGAAGGCACTCACTGTTGCCCCAGCCTTCCTTGGCATGTCCGAAGATCGGGAAAGGACGGGCAGTCGCCATCAGACAGACGAACACGAGACACAGACAGACGAACACCACGACACAACACAACACAAGATACGAATTGCTCACATTCCGAACGAACTCGAATCGACAAAGACAGTCGAAGCGAGCGAGGACGACACAGACGACGTCACGGTCGTCGGGTTCACAATGAAGCCCACCGTCCCGGTGCCGGCCTTCATCGCAGCCGCCATCATGGACACTTACGTCACCGCGCCAGAGGAGCTCGCCCTACTGATCGTCAACGCCATTAAACAGAGAGCGAGCGAGGACCCAGACCCGTCCAGAGCAACCATCCACGCGGAGGCAGCCTCTTACATCCCGGTGGGTCCTCAGCGTAGCGGTAAACTCGAGGAGGACCCCGGGACCGACAAAGCGAGGGTGGCGGCATCAAACGCATACTCCAAACGATCGGACGAATGGGCGAAATCGCTACACCTCAAGCATCTGGCGGTCAGAGCTAGGAGCCTCATTCGGACGGACGACCATGCCAGCACGCCAGGACGCACAGAGGACGCCATTCAAACCTGTCAACGTTACTGGAGCGACAGGCAGCAAACGCAGCGACCTCGTCCCCCAAACGTCGAAGACAGGCTTTGACTCTTTCCGCCGTCGACGAAACGAATGGTCCTTTTCGTGTCCGAAAGGGACGCCGACAGGATGATTCGCAGCCGCCCGGTCCAGTCTTTCTCGGACATCCTGACGCTTAGCAACGTGGCCTACGTACAAAACCACATCCACCACTTCTTGAGGAACACCAAAGGTCGAGACGCGTTCATTCCCATGGGCTTCTGCGCCGCAATCCGCACCGCTTCTTTCACGGCCGACACACCTGACCGGCCAGGGGCCTTCAGCCTCTTCTGTTGCGGTCCCCAGACGTTCGCCCGAGCAGCAGCGATCGGGCGAGAAGCCTCTGATCACGCCAGCACCCTTGTGCAAATGCAACTCAAGACGACCGACACGACCACGGGCTTCTCGGAGAAGGACATCAAGAGCATGACGAAACTCAACTTCACGGTGCCGAAAGATTTTCACGAACTCGCGCGGCTTATCGAGAACATGAGCGGAGTGCTGGAGCTCCTTTTCGGAGCCAATTCCCCGCTCACACACATGTTGGACGAGTGGAGCCGTTTCCTGACCAGGGCGGTCGGCTCCACACTGGCGACGCTCCGCCAGCTAGCGCACGCTGACCCCTCAGCCGCGTGCAGGTTAGGTTGGTTCATCGAAAAACGCATGCAACAATACCTAGTTCTCTGCGCTGGAGTCGAACACGAGGACGAGATCAACCCTCCTAGAATTCAGGTCCACCCGGCAGCAGTTGGAGGACGGCGCCTTTGTCTTCCCGGCCTGCGACTTCCTCAAGGAGCGGCTGGGACGTGGAGTCGACCAAAGGGCGACTCGCAGCCTGTAGCCGCCGCCGGAGCGCTCGAGCCGGACGTCGCGGGCAATCCGCGGACGCAGTCACAAACCCACAGCAGGACCTTTTCCCGAGAGACGCGAACGACACTTGGCAGGTGTTCCTCGATCACGTCCGAAGTGGACCGATCCCGAACATGTGCTGCAGGTGGCACCTAAACGGGAAGTGCGTCAAGAGCTGTTTCTTGAGCGCCTCGCACGTCGCCCTCACGACCGAACAGACGACCGCCGTACGAGCGTGGATAGAGCAGTGCCGGGCGCGCATGCGCCGCCCTCGTCCGACGCGACGCCGCCCAGCAAGAAAACAAAATTAGGACCCTCTGCATCTGCTTACTTCCAGCCCGCCTTCGTCGCACAGCCGTCGCAATGGGCGTTCGACCAGGAACGGTCGACGGCCGAGTTCCACAACAGACGCCACGTAGGACGCCCCGGACTTTATCGGAATCTGCCGCCCGAGACAGTCCCGCGGGAACCCACGCGCACGAACCTTCTCGCCCCGCCACGTCGCCGACGCCCCGCATCTCTCGCCAGCCCGCGACGACCCGTCACGAAACGAAGTCGGGCCTGGAGCGCTACGCTCCCGCCCTCGACTCGCCACCGACCGACCACTCCGTGGCGCGCGCATTGTCGCCCGGAGACGCCCACGACGCGCCGACATCAGCCCTCGCAGACACGCCACGCCCGCTTCCCGGTAAGTTCCCATCGTTGGTGCCATTGCCGACGATCCCGCTCCCGAACGTCGACTCGCCGTTCCCACGACTCCCCGAACCACGCCTGGCCGATGCCCTTGCCACTATTTTGCACTCCGGCCAACCGCGCACCCACGCGACGGAGTTTCGCTTCGACTGGACGCACGACGCCGCCCGCCACAACCTCGCGGTGCTCAAACGGTACGCCCTCGACCTCGACGCCGCCCTTCGGGCCCAGCCGTTCAGCGCCCTGACGCCGGGATCCGAGTTTCGCCCCACCGAACTTCTCGCCCCGCTCCTGTCCGCCCACCCCTCTGGCCGCGTTTTCAGGAGCGCATCTCCGAAGGGCCGAGTTCCGCTTCGCGAGATCTCGGATTCTGACCGCCTCGCGGACGTGCGCGCCAACTTAGCTCGCGGCAATCACAAATCGGCCCGAGGCCACGAGGCAAAGTTGATATCCATGCTGAAGGACGAAGCCTCAAGGGTTGGCAGCTACCACTGCCGCGAGAAGCCGCCTTAGAGATCAAGGGATGCGAGGTCGCGCCTCTGGGGATGGTCGCGCAGACGTCGATCGACGAGAAAGGAAATTCAATAGAGAAACTCCGACTGACACATGACCAGTCATTCAGCCCGAGCGGAGTGGCAGGACGAAGCGTAAATGAACGCGTGGACACATCCCAACTGACAGAAGCACGTTTCGAAAAGCATTCAGCAGACTCATGTACCACATCTCGTTCCTGCGCCAACTATGGCCAGACGAGCCTATCTGGATGACGAAGGTCGACTGCAAATCCCTACAGACGAATCCATCTCAAAGCAGCCACAGCCATGAAGTCCTGCACGAGTATCGACGACCTGCTGTTAGTGGCGCTGAGGATGACGTTCGGTGGAGCGCCAAACCCATCGCAATGGAGCGACGTGTCGGAGATGATCACGGACTTGGCAAACGACCTTGTCCGCAGGGACGACTGGGATCCGAGCGTCTACCACTCGCCGCACCAGCACCTCCTGGACACCGAAGGGGCAGTGGACAATGACAAAGGGTCGGTCGACAAAATGAGTGTTTTCGGCAAGGCGGACTACTTCGCAGTGAACTATCCACCCTACGACGACCTCCCTCGCTTCGACTGCTACCTGGACGACATTTTGGGGCCTTCAACCCCGCGACGCAGAAAAGAGCGCTGCCGCGATCCGCTGGCGCTCCACCTGGTCGGGAGGCCTTGCGACCCCGAGGTTAAGGAGACTTTTCCCAGAGACGATATCCTTGCGATCCCAAAGTTCCTGGCCGAGGCCAAACCATCCGAGAGGAAGATGATCCTCGGATGGATCGTGGACACACGCCGCTTCGTCGTCGCACTGCCTCACGATAAGCACATGAGCTGGACGCAAGCCGTTGACAGGATGCTGACGCACAGACATGCCTTCGTGACGACGAGACCTAGAGACGACCCTCGGACGTTTTAGCCACGCCGCCTACGTCATCCCTTACGCAAGACACTTTATGGGAAGGCTATACAAGGCCTGCGAGCGTTCGAAGCAGGCCGGGAAGGCGAGACTGACCAAACCCCAACTGGACGACCTGATTCTGTGGAAGGCTTTCCTTCAGAAGGCGTCGCGAGGTATCTCGATCAACAGGCTGGTTTGCCGGTGGCCGACGCGCATAGTGAGGGTGGACGCATGCCCACAAGGCATCGGAGGCTACTGCCTCAAGAGCGGCCTGGCGTGGCGATATCAGCTACCAGAGCACCTGCTGGGGCGAGCGACCCTAAACACTCTCGAGTTCCTTGCTGCCTTTGTGGGGATGATCGTGGAATTCCACGAAGGGGCCGCGTGGACGGACGAAGACGTTCTGCTCAGTCAGGAGACAGCACCTCAGCAGCGGGATGGCTTGCTAAGTCGAACTTCAACGACGATTGTCCGCTTCACCTGACGATAGCCCGAGCGTTCGCTGATTTCTGCCTCACGCACGAGATAGACCACTACACGCAGTGGTTCCCCGGGAAAGAGAACAAGGTGGCGGACATGCTCTCCCGAGATTTCGCTCTAGACGACGCGGCACTGACAGACTTGATCACGAAAAACTGCTCACCGTTTGTTCCACAGAACTTCAGGATCATCCCTTTGCGGCCAGCCCTTATTTCGCAGATTGGAGGCTGGCTGCAGCTGCTGCCCAAAACGCAGCTCTTGCCGACTCAACCCGTGCCAAGCGCGATAGCAGCTGGCGCTGTTACGAAAGATTCCTCGGACGAATCGACGGAGTCGGGAGGGAGCCTCTCAAGGACTCGGACGAGAAGCGAAAGCAGAAACGTTCGCCTGCTTCGCCGCCGCCCTTCGGGACGGACGGCTTCGCTCCCGACAACCTCAGGAAGCTGGCAATGGACCCTTGTCCGGTTCCATTCGTGCCACCCTCGACGGTGTGGCTCAGGCCTTCAGGCTTAACAAATTTGAGAGCCCAATCCACGACGCCGCCGGACGACTCGACCCCTTCTGGCTTTACAACTGAAACGTTACGCCGACGAGGACCCAGGACCTACCCACAGCAGGCGCTGCCGTTAGAGGTGATTCGAAAGGTTCGATCCTGGGCAAGAAACGAGACGGACATCGCTATTGGACAACTTGTGGTGGTCGCGTTCTTTTTCGCCATGAGGTCGTGCGAATATTCCGATGTCGGAAGCCGACGGACGACATCAGTGATCAGAGTGGACGACGTTCGTTTCCGACAGAAGGGACAGGACCTGCAGACAACCGACCGAGGACAACTGGAGAATGCCGACACCGTGTCGATCACCTTCCGGCGACAAAAGAACGGGGACAAAGGCGCGACAGTGACTCAGCATCGAAACGACAGGCAGGGACAAACGGACATCTGCCCCGTCCGCGTGCTAGCGGACCTGACGACGAGGGTACGGAGTTACGATTGCCATTCACGGACGAACCCGAAGATTAACGCCGTCAGGACGCAGGACTCAGACGAACCCCAACACATCTCTTCCAAGTCCATACTGAGGCAGCTCAGGATGGCGACGACTCGCAGGGAGGAGGCTTGGCCTCCAGGCGAGTGGCATCGGCACTCACTCGATCAGATCAGGCGCCGCGATGGCCATGCGCCTCGCCGGAGTTCCAAGTGAGACGATTCAGATGGTGGGGAGGTGGCGAAGCCAGACGTTCATGAGATACCTCCGAATTCAAGTGCCGGACTCGACACTCGGAGTAGCCGCACGCATGACGAGTCGACAATCTTTCTACACGATCGCCCCAGATTCTGCGGACGAACGACAACCGGAAAATGGCGGAAACCAGGTCGACTCACAATCGCGCGACGGACCCCGCTAGATAACTATCGGGACCGACACCGCGAGACGAACCAGAGAGAGAGACAAAACTATTAGGACCAGATTCCGATGCCATCTATTTATTTCTACTAGTCTCACGAGCACAAAGAGAAACGAGAATGACCACAGACAACACACGAATCGACGCGACAGTGCGCGAGACAACGGTACGACGAAACCACGAAGCAGACGACTCATCCGACTAAACGGACTTAGAGAATTTGGACAAGACTCGGAATTTATTTCGTGGCATGTCCGAAGATCGGAAAGGACGGGCAGTCGCCATCAGACAGACGAACACGAGACACAGACAGACGAACACCACGACACAACACAACACAAGATACGAATTGCTCACAATCCGAACGAACTCGAATCGACAAAGACACTACTCTAGTTAATCCCACCCACCCACACCTCCTCTCCTGGCCCGATGCCTAGGTTCATCGGCGCCCCTGGCGCCGGTTACCTCCTGGCCATGCTCTGCATGGGGCGGAAACCAGGTCGACTCACAATCGCGCGACGGACCCCCGCTAGATAACTATCACGGGACCGACACCGCGAGACGAACCAGGAGAGAGAGACAAAACTATTAGGACCAGATTCCGATGCCATCTATTTATTTCTACTAGTCTCACGAGCACAAAAGAGAAACGAGAATGACCACAGACAACACACGAATCGACGCGACAGTGCGCGAGACAACGGTACGACGAAACCACGAAGCAGACGACTCATCCGACTAAACGGACTTAGAGAAATTTGGACAAGACTCGGAATTTATTTCGCAGCTATTCTTAAAAATCCACGAATGCGAAAAACTTGCATTTGGCTGCATTTCACAAAGCGACCTTATCCCTTATCCCCAAGAATATTAGTCTTCGTGTCAGCACGAAGCACAATTCGCCGATGTCCACTTGCACCACAAGTTTTTGTTGGAGGGAGAACCATTGTAATTTACTGTCATCACAGGGAGAACCGGCTCCACCGTGATTATGGCGAGTTCATTCTCCTAAGAAAAATTGGCATCGGAAGTTATGAAGCACTTTGTTTTGGACTATGTAAGCATGAACATTGAAGAGGATATTAGACACATTCGGAAAACTATCACTTGTAGTATTTGGCTCTACAAGACCCTGGGCAAGCACTCCCTACTGCAACTCGGGCGTCGTGCTGTAGGGCCTCCCCGAGCACTCCGATTTTTGTCACAAATGTTGTCCTCCGGCAGCTTCACCGGAACCGTCCTTTAACAACACACTTCGATTTAACGAACACTCGTTCAATCAGAGGGTTCAGCAGGAGGGTAGGCGACAGGATAATTCATACTTCATCAAGAGGAAGCGATAATGATGCAATACACTTTCTACTAGAACTGTTGAATTGTACTTCTCGACATCCAGAAATTAGAAGAAGACAAAATCATTTGGCCCGAAGTGCCTTGTCGAGTGCTTCCGTCGCATATTCGGCCAGTTTCATGGCTTCTATGCCGACGCTGAGGGTTGCGACACCTTCGGCTTCGATTCCGTCGAGCGCAGCATTCACGACTCGATTCTTAAGTTCCAAGTAATCTTGTCGCTGCACGAAGAAGTAAGGCATCATATCGGGATCGGAGACCACCTGCTGTTCGATCTGAGCCTGTTCAGACGGCGTTGGAAATTCAAAGCGTTCAACTTCTTTCCCAGCTTCATCTTTGACGACAGCAAAGCTAACATTGCCGCCGCAGCGATCGGCCATGACACTGACGTGGTTGCCATTAGTCAGTGTGATTTTGAAGGCGCACCGTGAAAAGTCGGTGATGTATTCTGGCTTTGGCAAAGAGGTACCAGGTTTCCATACCGACACTTTTTCCGAAAATAGTTTCGAGGAATTGACTTTGAGTTTTGCAATCTTGTCAACACTGACATCAAAGTAGGTCACAAGGACGGCAAGTTCATGAATGGCCATATTTTTCAACAGGCCCTCGGGGTTGCGCGCAAAGACTTCGGGCAGGTCTGACTGGGTGTAGCTATTGTTGTGAGAGACAAAGATATGCGCATTTTTGGTTTTGCGCGCGACGTCAACTGCATGTCGTATGTACGGTGAGACGTTCTTGTTGTAGCCAATGAAGATCTTAGCATTGTGCTGTTCGGCCAGGGTTTGCATGTCTTCCAACTCGGCGATGGTAGGAGCACCAGGTTTCTCCAAATAAATAAATTTGGCCCCAAACTGTACTAGACTATCATGGACGAGCTTCGGATTATCGTGTGTGCGACCGGCAATGAGACACATTGTCGGCTTGTTTTTTGCTGGAGTCAGTCCGGCGAGACTGGGAACAACTTGAACACCAATCTCAACCAGGGATGTCATCAATTCCTTCCAGGTATCAGGTGCAGTTGGACATAGCTCAGGATTCATAAAGAAGGGTTCAACTACGGCAGTTACGTTTACCCGTTCCATCTCCAAGAGTTGAGTCAAATGGAACCAGCCCATCCCTTTCTTAGGTAGACCACAACCGACAACAACGACATCCAATGTTCCTTCTGCATCGGGACGATTCCCTCGCTTCCTAGAAGCTCCACCATGCGTACCCAGCAGGATGACAGCTATTGTCACGGCAGCAACACTCGTGAGGATGTAAAAAAGGGTCTTGGATACGCCAAACCCGAAAATGAAAACTAGTTTCGCGAGTCGTTCGGCTTCTTCCCTCTCTTGCCGCTCCCTTTCGCGGCGCTTGCTTCCGAATAAAGCGTCAGATTCATGGAATAGCAGTATTAAGAGAGTCATGAGAACTCTCAGAGCACTGATCCGAGACGCCTTTGCCTGGAGGATCACCATGGCAAAGCGCTGCGCCAATTAACAATGTGGCTTGGTATGTGTCTTGGATTTTCGTTGAGGCATATGGCATATCTGACTGTCTGACACGTACGACTACTTGGTACTTGTACGGTACTCCCCACGTGCACAGGCATGTATTTCGAGAAGGATACCATGTACTACTGTGACATACTTGTACTACATATGTATGACATACACATACACCATACATATACTGTATGACATCCACTTCCGTAGGCTGCTGAAATGACTGCGTAATTGGTACGGAGTACAATAGTACTGTATTATTTGTACTGGTACAATCCTGCGAGAATGTTTCACAGTCACAAGTAATGCTACAAAAGTAGCCAGGGCAAAAATCTATGATCAATAGAATCAACAAAAAAGCAAGTTCGTCGCATTGGAAGCCGTGGCTAGTCTATTATACCGCGCAATACACAAAGAACAGGTCTCGGTGGAGCCCGCGGCGAAACCACGCAGCGACACGCTTCTTGTGGACTTAGTTATGGAATCCATATTCCAGACAGAATACACCAATATGAGTTCATCTGAACATCATGTTGACTAATTAAGGTTCTTTGCATGGATGGTGAGTTTTGCTACTTTTTTCGCTCATAGTGGTCGTCTGACGCCATGTTGCTCTGGGCCGGGCATCCTTAGATGCTATCCAAAATGGCATTCAAGGACTTGGATGGATTCATGGCAGCACGGGCCTTCTCAGGGTCAAAGAGATAGTATCCACCGAGATCGACAGCCTTCCCCTGAGACTGCTGGAGCTCTTTAACAATATCACCACGTGCGGCGCTCATCTTCTCGAAGATGCCCTTGAACGCTGGGTCCCGTTGCTGAAGAAAGTCAGCCCAATAAAGGGCAATGTAAAAGTTAGTGGCGCGGTTATCGATTTGATTGACCGAACGAGACGGCGACTTTCGATTATTCAGGACGCGTCCGACGGCTTGGTTCAAGCAATCTCCCAACATTCTCGCCCTGTCGTTGCCCTTCTCGCCAAGCTTTTCAAAGCTCGCCGCGATGGCCAGGTATTCACCCAAGGAGTCCCATCGTAGATGCGCTTCCTTGACAAATTGCTGCACATGCTTGGGGGCCGAGCCTCCAGCACCTGTCTCATAGAGGCCGCCTCCAGCCAAAAGGGGTACGATCGAGAGCATCTTGGCAGAGGTACCCAATTCAATAATTGGAAAGAGATCAGTGAGATAGTCGCGCAAGACGTTACCAGTGACAGAAATTGTATCTTTTCCTTCGGACGCACGCTCCATGGTGACCCGGCAGGCATCAACCGGGCGCATGATCGCGATATCTAATCCATCAGTATCATGCTCCTTGAGATACTCATTCACTAATCCAATCAAGGAAGCATCATGCGCACGTCGCTTGTCCAACCAAAAAATGGCTCTCACTCCAGTCACACGAGCGCGCTCTACAGCCAAGCGGACCCAATCACGGATTGGCTCATCCTTCGTTTGGCACATTCGCCAAACATCGCCACCGCTGACCGCATGCTCCAAGAAGACTTTCCCAGTACTCTTATCTACGACACGCATGATCCCTGCTTCGGGCATCTCAAACGTCTTGTCGTGAGAACCATATTCTTCTGCCTTGCGAGCCATGAGGCCGACGTTGGCAACGCTACCCATGGTACTTCAGAAAACACGTTCGCAGTTAGCTCGGACATCCATTATGAACAAGAATATCGTAGACATTATTGACACAATACTTACGCCACATCGAACTGTCCTTGAGTTTTAACGTAGGATATAACTTCTTGGTATACAGTTGCATAGCAACGATCAGGAATCAAACACTTGGTGTCCTCGAGCTCCCCCAATTTGTTCCACATTTTTCCAGAATCACGAATGACAACGGGCATACTGGCATCGATGATAACATCCGACGGCACGTGCAAATTGGTGATACCCTTGTCACTGTCGACCATGGCCAACCAAGGTCTGTCTGCGTAGCAAGCTTCAAAATCGGCAATAATCTGATTTGCTTGATCTTCAGGGAGTTTCTTTGTGACAGAGTCCAGTACACTTCCCAAGCCATTTCTAGGGTTTGCACCAATCTGGTCCAAAACTTCTTGATGCTTCTCAAATGCATCCTTAAAGAAGACTTTAACACAGTAACCAAACATAATGGGATCACTAATCTTCATCATCGTGGCTTTGAGGTGCTGCATTCGAGGCGTATCGAGAAAGAATTGCAGAATAGTAGAAGGTGATACTTCTGAGTGAGCGGATGATTGGAAGTGAGGAGAAAGTGCAAAGTTCCAATCTACTTACCAAACTCAGCAAGAGCTCGGTCTCTTTGGCTTCTTCAATTTCATCTTCATAGAACTGACAGAGAGCTTTCACACTAATGAATGCCGCATCAATAACTTCTCCTTTTTCAAGAGGAATCGAGTCTCTCATCATCACAGAGGTTCCCGACGAGGTGGGAGTAAACTCAATTGCAACCTCAGTCGCCTCCGGCATGATGGCAGACAATTCGGATTCATAAAAGTCACCGTGGGTCATGTGCGCGACGTGAGTCCGTGCAGCCTTGGACCACATGCCCATGCGATGAGGATTCTTCTGCGCGTATGCTTTGACAGGCGCTGCAACGCGACGATCAGAATTCCCCTCGCGAAGGACCGGGTTGACGGCGCTCCCCAAGATTGTGGAGTAGATTTTCTGAATTTCTCGCTCCGCATCATTTTGGGGTTCCGCAGGGTAAAGAGGCACATCGTATCCTTTGCTGCGAAGTTCGGAAATGCATTCTATCAATTGTGGAACGCTGGCTGAGACATTGGGGAGCTTGACAATGTTGGCATCAGGAGTTTTGCAAAGGTCGCCGAGGTACGCAAGGTTGTCGGGAACGCGCTGGTCTTCCCTCAGCAACTGCGGAAAGGCGGCAAGGACGCGACCAGCCACAGAGATATCGCACGGGATTATATCAAGGCCGGCCTTGGCTCCAAACTAGTAGTACAAGGTAGCAGCAGGATGTGATGACATTAGACGTAGCGAAAAACATTGCGTTTTCGACGGCACGAACTGCATGACAATTGAATTTGAACATACCTTTGAAATGACAGGAAGCAAGGAATAGGTCGCCAACGCGGGAGCCTCGTCCGTTTCAGTATAGATGATGGATCCTTGCGCACTTTCAAGAGGCGTATGATGATGGTGTGATGTAGGCGGAGGAGGAATGTAAATGTTGAAGGCGCTGGAAACGAAACAGGTGGACGTGTTGCAAAACAAGTGGGACGTGTTGTGAAACGACTCGCAACTGCAGCCGAACGAATGAGACGCAACGACATCGCGGCCAAAGCTATCGAACAGTTCAGAAGGGTTCTGGAAGATGCGGCTCAAGGTAAACGATTCTTCTGGCTTGTGTTCCTGAGGCGCAAAATGTTCTGGTACTTCGTCAGGTGTGAGAGAGTTCGCATCCCTTTCAAGATCGCGAATCGTGAGGCCAATGCTTGATGGATCGCCATCTGGAAAGACACCCTGAGTGTTGCAATGACGTCAGCAACTTCAAGCCGTTTTTCCTTCCTATATACTGTAGCCTCTACGAGTACAACCTAATAACTGTTGCTATGCGGATCACTGTATGATATGATACGTGGAATGTGTAGCATGTCTGTAGCAAGCACCGGTAGCAAGTAGCAGAATCTGCCGTGAATCATCATCACATAATAACACACCAAAACGACGAATGTCATAGCTTTAGGGTGCATATTATCCGGATGAAATTTGTACTTTATTGTACTTTTGTACTTTCAAAAGTACAAAACCCGGAACTTAAACCCGGAAACCATGTACTTTTGTTTCCGGGTTTTGTACTTTCAAAAGTACAAAAAGACAATAACATTTTCAATAACATTGTCGATGTTAGGCGAACCCGGATTGTACTTTTTGTACTTTTTGCGAGATATGGGGTGCGCTGTGTGCTGTCGGTTTGACGAATGAAATAGGCACTGTTATTTATCATGCGCCGGCACACTGCCCTACGATATGTACAACACAAAAAAACTTTGCATCATGCCCATTTGATTTAGTGTCATTTAACCTTGTCTACTAGTACATCTTCATTGCTTCTGTTGCCATTGTGCAATCGATGATTGTCAATTTGGTTTCGTCATGATGTCAGTCATTTTCATCGTTGCCGTCAAAGAATATTCAATAGATGATCATTATCATTTTAGTTTTTATTTTTGTTGTCATTCATGGTCTCGCTCATTCTGGACATAACATTGTTATACCCTAGACTGCTTTTGATTGATTGTCATTTGCATGATCAATTGATTGATCGACATTTTTAAAGATCAATTGATCGATAGTCGTTTTCGTTCGATCAATCAATCGATCGTTGTTTTTGTCGTCAATTTGTCTTTACCTTTGTCAACCGTTTATTTGTCTTTGTTTGCAAGGCACTGCCATGGTAGTCATTGTTGCCATCCTTGTATCAAGCATTGTTTCTTTTCAATATCCATTGTTGTTGAGTAGTATCCGTCCTCTACACATTCAATTGATCAACATGGTGTTGCCCTTCTTCACAGGGATCGACTCCTTCTTCCTTGTTTCCAATCACTTCGTACAAAACTCAAGTACAAGTACTCCTATAAATTATTTTGTGTGTACACTATACACTACTTCTTGCTTTCTATTTACATTCATGCATGTAGCTTAATATGTAGTTAGGATTCATTACCTAAAAAGTGTTGCCCTAAGTTTTGAGTCCTTTTATACGTCTATGATTTATTGAATTGAAACTTATTTAGACTGTTATTGCTTAAGTAAGGCTCGTTTCCTTCATGGTGTAGCTCGTCTCTTGAACTTTTGCTAGGTTTGCAATCCGTCGGCGCGGAGTAAATATCCTTTACTTAGATTTTAATCAATTAAGTATTTGTAGTGTACCAATTTCCGTGTAGATTTCAACGACGTAAGTAAAACTCCTTCTGACTTAAAGGGGATTTCGGATGGTGAACCCCAAAACGTCTTTCACAATGAAATTGCAAAAGTCACATTTCATATATACTGCATCCGGTTGAGACCCATTGTACTTTTTGTCCTTTGTACTTTGTACTTTGAAAGTACTAGTGGGTTCCTCACAACTGATCGGAGTATGTACGATACATTCTGGTTTTTTACAGTATTCATAGCATTTGCGAAGCAACCTGTTTACAGCAAATTCAATGAGTATTCCGTCCAGTAACTTTGAATCCGTATAGTATTTTACTTCAGTAACGTAGGACACTGTCGTTCCAACATAAATTACCGTCGATTTATGTACTGTAGACCTGTAGTACATGTGATCCACGTAACAGTACAACAGTACCTCAGAGTGGTCATACTCCGTAACACACACACACACACACTCCAAATTTAAAAAGGAGTAGGATAAAGTACAAAGTACAAAAAGTACAATTTTCATCCGGATAATATGCACCCTTAGTACTACCGGTAGAGAGTTTGGAACTTACTTTCGGGTTGAATTCTAGAACTAACGTTAATTCTCGTTGTGAGCACGACATTAAGTGGCATGAATTACCTCTCCTCTTAACATTCATGAACTGAAAACCATAACAAAAATCATGCTGCACCTGCTTCTGCAGGCACAGAAACTAGCTACCTAGGCAGACATTCAAAGAAGACAGTGGAGTTGTGAGTCATATGATTTGTAGTGCTGTAACACTGATTACAATGAGCCGCCATCAGATGACAACTTTGGATGTGGATACCTCATCCTGTGTCCAAACACCTCCCCCAAATCCAATGTCACAAAACCAGCAGGAACAATACTGTTACTTTGGCTGGCGGCAGTTGCATCTTCCGTCCTGCCACACTAGTCATAATCAGGAGGACACGGAAACCTCTAACATCTTCGCGGAACTTCTTAGGTAATGATCACTTGACAGATGTTTTTCATTCAATTGGTCAACAGCGATGAGCAACAGTTTCACCGGGAAAACCCCTAGATGACTGAATGCATTAACATTCATGATGAATCATTATGTAACAACAGGGATCTGAATGATGCAACTCTTGGGCTACAGTGAGCAATCAAATTTGTGATTATCAGCATGCAGGAAAGGTAGAAAGCAGCCTTGCAGAATGTGAAACAGCATCAAAAA
>JAKSYS010000687.1:0-33065 GCA_022925895.1 Fragilaria crotonensis | reverse complement strand
CCTTTGTTCCGGCCTCTGGTATTAATTCCCTTTCCCCTTAGGTCAAGTTCCAACTCCGAACGATTCCGCTCGACTGTGTTTGCAACGGTTTTGAACGTTTGAATTCCATGCTGTCTACAGAGCTCCTTCAGTTGCCTTGCTGTCTTTCCCTCTGTGTTTGAAATTCCATTGTCTTGCAACAACTTTCATGCAATACGCGACCGAAATCGGTCGCGACACGACAGCACCTTCCCCCGCTATGTAAAATACACGTGATCGATTCCATCAATCTGCACCTATCATCCGACGTATTGAAAGTGTGCCACCGACGGACGAATACCTCCACGGCACCGACATCGCGCTGGGGGATAACGAAATCAACCTCCTCGTGCATGCCATGTCTACAAACCAGGCACACTCTACTGTATGTCTCGGGTGCCAGCAACCCGGTCACACTCTCACTGACTGTAACCGCTTCGTTGACTACATCGTGGCAGAAAGTCTTGCTCAACGCCATCCTCAGCTACGAGCGCAGGTCGCATCAGCGCACTCGCAATTCCGCAGCCGACTTAATAGCGGACGCGACGCCCGCGCACGTCCAAACACTGTTCGCAGCCTGACCTCTTCCTCGACTTTGACCCCTGCTCGAGCTGACGGCGGCACCGATCCAGAAGATGGCGCTCTTGTCCTTGTTGATCATGACGAGGACGACGAATCCCCCCAGGGATATCAAGTCAATGCGGTCCGCGGATCGTATGTTGATTTTGAAGCATGCTTCAACAACGTCGAGATCACCACATGTACTATCTCGTCTTTGCAAGCACCCATATTCGACTCTGTCACCGCCTCGTCTCTGTCCCTCGACGACACCCCGTCCACCGACTTGGCCCCTGACCATGACTCGTTTCTACTCCGTCGTTTGGTTGGTACATATGACGCCGAAGCCCGAGCGGTCTACGCACACGCCGATAGTGGCTCCATGGCATGCACCACCAGTGATGCCACACTACTATACGCGTATCGCCCCTCTCGCCTCATCAGACTCGCATCCGCCTTTTTGATGCCGGGAGCCACCTTCACCATCCCAGCGGTGTCGGTTTCCTCCGTGTCCCTGCCTATCGTCTGCCGTCCTTGACCACCGTGTTCCTCCGGATACAGTACCGACCCCATGTTGCCTCTTCGTTCGTACATATCATACGACGACGATCCCGGGTGTCATCATTTCACACTGTGCCATTGCCAAACAACTGGGTGCCGAGAGCTACAGTATGACAAGTTTTGATAAAGGAGACGGCTTCATTCGTTTCCCGCATCACGATCCCACTGCTCTTACTTCCGATGTGTTCATCCGGTTACAACCCACACACCTCCGCGGCGGTTTGACTTTTACCCCTGCGTTGTACATCCCGGCTGCCGCCGACCAAGCCGCCGCTCTCCCTCGATCCGTCGACCGATACATTGCGAGTGCCATCTCCACAACTTCGCTCACTCCGCTCTCCCTGTCCTACCCGACTCCGGTCGCCTCGATCTCCCTGCTTCATTCTTTGGATCGCTTCCCTGAGTTTTCCTCCGTGTCTCGTGATCTCCTCGTCGGTAGTCTGAGTCGACCTGCCCTCACGATGCTTTGGCATCAACGCCTTGGCCATCTCAACTTCAGGCGCCTGTCCGAACTACATCGACACACTCGTGGTTTGCCTGCCTTATCCATGCCCAGTGCAATCGATCAGTGTGCCGTCTGCCTTGCCGCTAAGTTACGTAAAGCACCTCGTGGTTCCGCATCCACTATGATTGCCACCATCTGCCTCCAGGGTCTCTCTATCGACTTTGCTTTCATGGTTCAGCGCAGTGGGGACCCTAAGCGTTTCGATAACCTCGTGGGTCTCAACGGCGAGACATGTTATGCCCTCATCACAGATCACTATAGCGGGCGTATTTTCGGACGAGCGTTTGCCACCAAAGCCCCACCCGTTGATTGGCTTAACAGCTGGCTTGCAAACAACGCCCCCGCGTGCTCGGACAAATATGTACGCATGGATGGCGGTGGCGAACTCGGCAGATGTCATGAGATTCGCGACACCTTCACCAATTTCGGGTACCAAGTTCAGCTCACTGGTCCCGATTCATCGCATCAGAACGGTCCTGGTGAGCGTCCCCACCAAACTATTGGCGACGCACTTCGTGCTATGCTCACTGGTGCTGCTCTCCGACCCGCGTTTTGGCCGTATGCCTTTTACCATTACGTCCGGCTCTACAACTTTGTCCCTCGCGGCTCCCGACCCCTCAGCCCGCATGAATTGTGCGGGGGTGAACTCCCCGATTTGTCTAAACTCCGTACTTTTGGCTGTCGCGTCCATGTCCGGCCTACTACTTCTCGGTACGGACGGGTGGTCCCCAATTCGCGCCTCGGGATCTTTCTGGGTTATTCTCGTACTCTCAAAGTCTTATATTACTATGACTTGACCAGTACCGTCGTGAAAACCGCCACTCACGCTCGCTTTGACGAAGGTATGAACGATCTTCATCATGACGCCCCACCCGATGTCCTTGCGCTTCGCCACCTGTCCCTCGATGGCGCTATTCCCATCGAACGTCCCATGTTGTCCCCGATGAACCTCGAAGTCACCGACGACCCCTTCAACCGCCTGGACACCATCACTCAGCTCATCAAATGTGATCACCCCACCCTTGGTTTCGAGATCACCGCATGTCACATTCGAAAGCGCGGCTACGTATCTGGTATCATCGCTAGCACCACGGCCGCTCGTATTCGCAACGTCCGTCGCAAATACATCGGGGCTTTTCTTGTCTCCGTCAACACCACTCCGGTTTTCACATGCGACTCCATTGTCGCCGCTCTGTCCGCCGCCGCCGTGTCCGACGACGCGTCCGTCACGCTTGTTTTTGCACCGGAGCGCTACATCCCGGTTCATGACCGCCCCCGTGACGACCCGATCCATCTCTCCGTCGACCAGCTCTTGCACATCAACTCTCTTCGTTCCACGCATCGTGCCACCCCTCTCCTCGCTGCCCCCACCACAGCAGTACCGGAGCCCGGGTACGCCACCATTCATGAGCCTCTATCCTACGATCAGATCCTTCTCATGATGCGTTCTCTCAATACTACTGTGTTTGGAACAATGGAAGAACAGGCCCTTGGCGGTTTTACTCGGCGCAAACTCAAGCGACTCCCCAACTGGAAGGAATGGCTCCAAGCGGAAGCGAAGCAACACGACTCCATGGCGAAACAAGACATGTACGGACCCCCGGTTCATCCTCCTCCTGGCGCCATCATTCTCCGTCAACACTGGAACTACTCAATCAAGTCCGACGGAACCAGGAAGGCACGCAACTGTTGTGACGGCTCTCCTCGTGCTGCCCCCGAGCTGAAGCTTGCAAATACGTATTCGTCCTGCATCGAACAACCGATCATGCGTCTCTTCTTCGCACTCTGCGCCAACGAAGGTTACTCTATCATCAAAGTAGACGCGACGAATGCCTATGCCAACTCCCCACCGCCGGATCAACCAACGTTCGTGTACATCGATGAGCAATACGCCGACTGGTACGCCGTAACTTATGGGATCGACATCTCCCGTGATATGGTACTCCCCTGTCCAGCACGCTTTACAGGGTCACCCCGAATCCGGCTCGCTATGGGAACGTTTCCTCAACAAGGTCTTAGCCCGGCATGGATTCGTTTCGACAACGCACGAGCGAAGCATATACACCGGCACCTACAACGGATTCCAAATGCTCATCTCCCGACAAGTTGACGATCTCGCCATTGGTTGTACCAACACTGATTCGATTCGCAAACTGGTGACGATAATTTGCTCCGAGGACAAGATTGATCTTCGCAATGAAGGTATGCTCACATCTTTCAACGGCATTGACGTCCAACAGACACAACAATATATCCAGATCACGTGCGAATCGTACATCGACAAGTTCCTCACTCACTACGGATGGTCGTCTGCTGCTGTCCACGAATCTAGTGAGAAACCCATCGAACCTCTTGCGCTCTCGACGATCCCCTCAATTATTTGCGGACTACGACGCCAACGCGAATGCCGACGCGAATACTTTGCAAGAGTTCGAGATTGCTGCCGGATTCGCTTATCGCAGCGTCCTTGGGGCCGTCATCTACATATATGTGGTTGCACGCATCGATATCGGTTTTGCGGTCACGTTGCTTGCTCGCTTCTCGGACCATCCCAGCAAGATCCATTTTGATTCTCTACGCCGCCTCGCTCGCTACCTACGAATGACAAAGGATTGGGGTCTTATATATTGGCGACCGGCCCATCTGACTTCCCTACCTAAGGGCACTTTCGTCGCTCTGACCTCTGATCCGAATCTACCAAGTTTCCCGCAACCGCTATCGTCCACAACTCTCTCCGGATATGTCGACGCCGCCCACGCCACCGACTTGACGACCCGTCGGTCCATTACTGGTTTAGTTTTCATGTTCTGTGGTGGGCCTATCGCATACAAATCCAAGGTCCAATCGACTGTGTCCACAAGTTCCACTGAAGCCGAATTTATCGCCGCCGTTCACGCCGCCAAGATCGCGAAGTATCTTCGCTCTATTCTACATGAGCTTAACTACACGCAGCTTGGACCTACCGTGCTCCATGAGGACAACGAAGCCGCCATCCTGATGATCAATGCCAGTCGCCCGACACCGCGTGCACGCCATATCGATATCCAGCATTTCGCGATCCAAGAATGGAAGGCCAACGGCGACATCATCCTCTGTCACATTCCTGGCATCATTAACCCAGCGGATGCCCTCACTAAATCTTTGGGGTCAACGCTCCACTATCGCCATGTCCGTCGTATGATGGGACACTACGCTGCCCCGTGGAGTCCCTGTGACGATACTGCGTAAGCGTGTTGCCCATTGCCATGTTTCTGCACTCCTGTGTGCTCATTGTCTGCATTTGTGGATGCATACAATGGGGGAGTGTGTCACTGCATTACATGCCACTGTATATGTCGGTAGGATCATCTGGCCGTACTGTGCTGTGTTGTACTACCCACAACCACAGTATCTAAACTGCCGGCAGTTCCATAGTTGGTCTAATCGGAGTACCTCGTGTATTCCTCACAACTTCTATTATAGCCTTTATTTGCCTCATCTGCATCTTTGCCGGTCGCCGACGATCGTAAGGGTACTGAGGCTTCAGGCTTCTATATAGATAACAAGAGCGACAACACTAGCGACATATTCCAAGACAAGAGAGATCCGACCGAACGGAACTGCAGATCCATCCAATAATATCATCGTGGTTTCACCCGTTTTGTCTTGTGAATCCTTGTGACTCGCACGAACTCACGTTGCTACTCCCGTGTGCGAATCGCGCTCGCTAGCCCTGTCGCGGCATCAATGAGTGTAAGTATCAACTCTGGTGTCTTCAGGTTGATGTCGGTTGCAGTTCCACACCGTTTCTCATGTCGTGTTTCTTCTTTCTCTAGATCTGTCATCCAAAACGGACCCGAATCCGATTCGGTGAATACGAGTGATTGAGTGTCACCAGGTTCCAGAATTCGAGGGAAGGCTCCAAGGTATCCCTTTTCATGCTGTATGATTGTATTTTGCATTAATGCAGCGTTCTTCCCCCCCATAGAGTCGGTTCATTTGGTGTTCATTCAATCCATCCGGTCGTTGTTTTGAATGTCTAGAACTGTGGTCGAACAAGAACACGAAGTCAACAGCTGGATGCATCACCTTGAGGACGTCAACGGCATCCTCAAACTGGAGGACCATATTGTTGTATGCCCAGCCAGTAGCCCTCGCAATTCTCACCATATTCAAAGAATACCAGGAACGGAGACTTATCACGAGTGAGGGGGGCTTTGTTTGCACTTCCGAGAATCTCAATGGCAGCTTCTCTGTCAGCGTACTCTTTGCCTTGGCGTTGGAAATTGACTTCATCCAGCACCTGCTCACTAATTATTCTCATGAGGCCATGTTCACGGCAAATGAATGCCGATATCATGGTTCCAACTCCTTCATCCTTCGGGAGTAGTGGCCGTTCCCCATTTGGACCCACCCACATCTTCGAATGGAATAGAAACTGTTTAAAAATGTGAGACCCTCTCTAGTACGGCAGCTTCACATACGTTGGCTCGCTTGGGAGTCGAGTTAGTGCGAGACCGTCAGAAACAGAAGAGGGAGAACACGACAGCACAATGAACGGAAGAGCGGCGATATCCGACGAGGTACGCAGTGGCGAGGGTGTCGGTGATAGTGATGTCGTGAGTTATAGATGGGGACGAAGCAACAACTGTACCTCTTCACCCTTACGATCGTAGACCGGCAAGAATGCAGTGGAGGTAATAGTTTTAGGCTAAGTTAAAGTTGTGAGCCGATGGAGTACATCGGCCTTAAGCTAAACTAGTCGGAGTTGCACATGCGTCATGCATGTCAACGACTGTAGATAGTAGACTGTGCGCGATTAGACGATTGCACAGTAGCAAGAATGAAATATGCACTGACACACTCCCCCATTGTAAGCCATAGCATGCAATGAGCAACAGAAGTGTATCTTGAAGGATAAGAACTTCAGGGGGCCGGGGGTATCCACGGGGCACCATAGTGACCCATGAGGCGGCGAACATGACGATGATGAAGCGTGGACCCAAGCGATTTCGTCAGGGAATCCGCGGAGTTGACGACACCAGGAATGTGAGAAAGAACAATCTCATTCGCTGCCTTCCATTCTTGGAGGGCAAAATGCTGGATGTCGATATGACGAGCGCGCGGCGTGGGACGACTCGCATTAACCATCAAGATGGCGGCAGCGTTGTCTTCGAACAACGTAGTTGGGCCGAGTTGTGCGTACCCAAGTTCTGAAAGGATCGATCGGAGGTACTTGGCAATCTTGGCGGCATGGACAGCTGCAAGGAACTCTGCTTCGGTGGAGCTTGTGGAAACGGTCGATTGAATCTTTGACTTGTAAGCCAGAGGGCCACCGCAGAACATGAAGACGAGCCCGGTAATAGAACGACGCGTGACAAGGTCCGTTGCATGGGCTGCGTCGACGTAACCAGCAAGTTCGGTCGAGGATTGAACTTGCGGGAAATCAGGGAGGGACGAGTCCGGAATGAGAATCTTGAAGTCGCCAGGCGGAAGTGATGAGAGAAGCACGTTTCTCCAATAGAACAAACCCCAATTTTTCGTCATTCGTAGGTACCGTGCGACACGACGTAATGCGTCGTAGTGCACCTTTGCCGGGTGATCGGAGAAACGGGCAAGTGTCGTGACCGCGTATCCGATGTCCGGTCGAGCAACCACATAGGCGTAAATCAACGCTCCCAAGACACTTCGATACGAAAACCCAGCAGCCGTTTCAAGATCATAATATTCTGCGGTTCCGTCACGAGGTGCATTAGCGTAGTCGTCAAACATTTGTTGTGTTGTCGATGCGGCAAGTGGCTCGATGGGTTTCTCGTCCGTCTCTCGTGATCCGGATGACGACCAACCATAGTGCGCCAGCAATTTATCAATGTATGTTTCACACGTGATCTTGATGTATCGGTCGCGTTGGTCGACGTCGACACCATTGAACGAATTCAGGATACCTTCGTCGCGGAGATCGATGCCGTCTTCGGCGCAAATGACACGAACAAGGTCTTTGATGGCGTCAACGTTCACACATCCGATGGCCATATCGTCAACTTGGCGACATATAAGCATTCGGTGTCCCTTGTAAGTTCCTTGATAGAGACTGCGCTCGTGGGTGGTCGAAGTGAAACCGTGACGAGCGATGACAGAGTTCACGAACTTTTCCCAAAGCGCTCCGGATTCTGGATGGCCTTGAGAGCATGTTGAACAGGGAGCACCATTTCTCGAGAGACGACCGTACCGTGACGAGCGAGATACCAGTCGGCGTATTGATCATCGATGACCACGAACGTGGGCTGATTTGGTGGCGGCGAGTTCGCATACGCGTTCGTCGCATCCACTTTCAGACTGACATAACCCTCATGAGCACACAGAGCAAAGAAAAGGCGCATACAAGGTTGTTCGATGCAGCTAGAATAGGTGTTAGCCAACTTGAGCTGTGGAGCTGCGCGGGGATCCATCGCAGCAGTTTCTTGCTTTCCGAGAACCGTCGCCTTTGATGGCGTAGTTCCAATGTTGCCGAGCACAATAGCATCTCTGGGAGCAGGAACAGGGCGCCATACATTTCTTGTTTGGCCATCGAATCAAGCTGCTTGAATTCGGCGTCTTGCCATTCTTTCCAGTTTGGGAGGCGTCGGAGCTTACGTCGAGTGAAGCTCCCGAGGCTTTGTTCTTCCGGAGTCCCATGCGTCGTTGTATTCAGGAGCGAAGGAGCAACTGAACATGGTCATCATCGATGGTGCTGTCTTCGTTGCATGCGATACCGCCGTCAGGCAGGTTCGGTTGCGGGGAGGAGGACCGGATGGCAGAGACTGTACGCAATTGTTCCACAGATAGATGAATCGGCTGGTCAAGATGCCGATCGACAACTGGGATATATCGGTCCGGTGCGAAAACAATCTTGAACGTTTGCTCGTCCGATGCGGCCACAACACGAAGTGCGTCAAGATAGATGCCGCAGTGAACACGGCGACGTCATTAATGGATACAACGAAGGCGCCGATGTATTTACGGCGAACATTTCGGATCCGCGAGGCCGTGGTATTTGCAACAACACCGAAACATACCTCGTCTCCGAATGTGACACTCCATGATTTCGAAACCGAGGCAGGGATGCTCACAGGTGATGGACGGGGACAGTTCGTCAAGGCGTTCGAATGGGTCATCAGAGACTTCCAGGTTGAAGGCTGGGAGATCCAGACGGTCCGGACCGACGACGCCGTCATCGGCAAGGTTCCGGAGGAGCTTCACATTAGGAGGCGGTTCATCTAGATCGTTCATGCCCTCGTCGAAACGCGCATGGGTGGCGGTTTTGACGGTCGAGCTGCCAAGGTCGAAGTAATACATGACCTTCAGGGAGCGCGAGTACCCGAGAAAATACCGAGGCGGGAGTTCGGAACGACGCGACCGTATCGAGCAGTCGTTGGACGAACGTGGATCCGACATCCAAAGGTCCGTAGCTTTGCCAGATTTGGGAGAGGGGCACCACACATCTCGTATGGGCTTGTAGGTCGATCGCCGTGGGGACGAAGTTATACAAGCGAATGTAGTGGTAGAATGCATACGGCCAGAAGTTGGGCTGGAGATTCGCACCGGAAAGCATGGTGCGAAGAGCATCGCCGATCGTCTGATGTGGACGCCTCCAGGTCCATTCTGATGCGACGAATCCGGACCGGTCAGTTCCACGGCATATCCAAAGTTTGCGAAGGTGCGATGGATGTCGCGGCACTTTCCGAGCTCACCACCTCCATCCATGCGAACATACTTGTCGGGACATTGCGGGAGTTGCTTGCAAGCCAGCTGTTGATCCAATCGATGGGAGGTGCTTTCGTTGCGAAGGCGCGACCGAAGATTCGACCACTGAAGTGATCAGTAAGAAGGACATAACAAGTCTCTCCGTTGAGGCCGACGAGGTGTTGTGTCGAACTGAGTCCCGGCTCTTCTGGACCATGAAGCCAAAATCGATCGACAATCCTTGGTTACACGTTGTCGCTCTCATTGTGGTTTCGATTCCTTTGGTGCTTTGCGGAGTTTGGCAGCAAGACAGATGGGACATCCTTCAAGTTCGGTTGGAATCTGAATTGCGGCATCCCTTTTACAAAACGATGCATCTCCGACAGACGACGAAAATTGATGTGCCCAAGCCGTTGGTGCCACAACATTCGCAGAGCCGTACGACTCAGGAGCGCACGGCATATGCATCCGTGCATAAAGGCGAAGAGAGTTCCGGAAATGAACGTCACCGTCCAGGATCGTTGGACGTTGAGCGAGGAGATCTTCTGAGCGATGGCCTTCGTGGCTTAAGCGGTCTGTGTCGATATTGACGGGGACAATGAAATCGAGACCCGCCGGAGCCATTCCTTGTCCAAAAACGTAAGGTCTTGCGTTGCCGTCGGGTGAAGCGGGCAGCACATTAGAATTCGGGGCAGGTGGAGAATGACAGGCATCGCAGGTCATACCATCGATGGGATCAAGAATTGTTGCTGCGGTGACTGGTGCATGTTCGGTGCACAGTTTCCGAACGACTTGGTCCGATGGTAGCGGCGCTAAATGGGCCTCAGCTGTCGGGGCAATCAAGGCCTCAGTGAACGTCAAGCCGCCGCGGCTTGCCGTCGGTTGCAAGATGATGTGTATATCTTGCGAGCGACGAAGGCGGTGCGGAAAGTGAATGTGTCCGATGTTTTCAGAGAAGCTTGACATGTGGTAGCCATCGGTACCGAGCTGCTTTGAAATAGCTGCATGGGAAATGATGATGCCTGGAATTGTGGAGTGTAATATGTCCGAATGAATACGGACGATGGCCTCCGGCATTTCCACGATTATCAACCGGCACGCACAGGAAGCCGACACCGATAGGTTGATGCGCATGGTGACCGGCGTCAAAGAGGCGGACGTTGGTGCGACTGAGAGGGCGGTAGGCAAGAGAAGCTTGCGATCGTTGGCAGTGCATGCCATCGATCCGTTGTCGGCATGCGCGAACGAGAGTTGACGTTCGCGATCATACGTTTCAGCCAGTCGACGAAGTAGGATAGGTTCGGGAAGAACGTCGTCGATGTGAATTGTCTCTGACGCTGGAAGTGCAGGATTTGCATCAGCGACAGGGATGGTGATGGAGTTGGTGCTGGGGACGTCGAAACATGCCTCAAAGTCGACTTCTTCAGCAGCGGTGACGCGGAGGGAATTTTGTTGGAAGCCAACTAATTCGTCTTCATCCTCGTCGTCGTCCTTGTCTTCGGTGGCAGGGACCTCAACGCCGGCCGGCTCATGTTCCAAGATGCGACGCATGGTCCGGTTGGTGGGAGGCGGTGGGCGACCACGGGTATTGGCCGAGTTCAGGCGGCTGCGAAACTGCTTGTGCGAGTTCGCGATCTGCGCCTTGAGCTGAGGATTGCGTTGTGCCAACCCTTCGGCGACAATGTAGTCAACGAAGCGATTGCAGTCCTCAATTTATGACCTGGCAAATGGCAACCAAGGCAAACAGAAGATGCATCTTGGTTCTGGGAAATGGCGCGAACCATCAGGTTGATCTCTCGTCGTCGAGGGTCGCTTCGGACATGGACGACGAGAAGTCAGGCGACGCGGTTTCAATGCGTCGGATGATGGACGTCGGCGTCCTTCCGTTGACGACTGCTGCGAGGACGGTGGGTCGCGGCCGATTTCGGATGCATACTCGACGAACGTCGTTGCGAGTTGCGCCAACGAGAGTTTGAACGGAAGCGCACCATCGTGTCCAGTGCGCTTATCGCGTTCGACTAAACGTCGGATCTCGGGACGCCATTCGGACGTCAGATTGCGGACCGAAAGGTCGAGCCTCTGATTCGGTGTACGTGCGAGTGGCTTGACGCTCGCGCACCATGAAGTCTTGAAGCCGACGGATGTACAAACTGAATGGTTCGGTACGACGCTGGCGAGGGATTTCGCTAGCAGTTGAGAACACTGAATGGAGAAGGGGATGATGTAGGCGGAACAATGAATACACCACGTGATATCCTGCTTGGGGAGGGCAGCCTTCAACGGCGCTCTGTTCTCGTGAACCATTCGGGAAGGTTGATTCTTGAGTGAGGGCGGTGTAGATTAACCCCGACATGAATGAGTCCTCTCGCGGACGGACGCAGGAAGCCAAAGCCACCATTTTCCATGAATCGAATCCTCTTGTGCCGATTCATATGGTGGGCACCACACTCCCCATTGAAGGCAAGTGGAGCAAAATAATTTGTACCAATGAACGAATGAATCGTTTTTGGACGAATCGAATTTTGGAATGCTCGCTTTTCGGAAGTCTTGAACTTTACCTCGCCACACATGAATTGGCACATGTAATCTTCAAAAGATTCGGCACCGAAGGTCACTTCGGCTGAAAAAGGGTGCATGCGAGTAGGCGTACGGGTCAACGTTCCCGTACGATTTGTCGCTGCGGAATTGAATAACGGGCGAGGCGGGACCGCGTCGGGTGGACTCTGAAAGCGATCAGCGGCCATTGGTGGCCCGTGGCCACCGGTGGGTCGGGTATCGACCGGTTGTCCTCGAAAGGTCGGGACGGTGATGACCGGATCGTCGCTAGTATCGACGTTGACACTTGGCGGGGGATGATCTTCTTCCGTGGTAGCGGGAACAGGTGGCGTGTCGACATGTACGGATGTGTCGATTACCGATGGCGGCCCTCCTCGTCGGGAGTGCCGGGAACGGCTCTCGTGTACGCTATCGGAAGCAACCGAGGATCCTGGTGGTTTCGGAATGTCGATCGCAGACATAAGAAAACGGATCAGGACAGGGACATGGACGAGGTCCGAAGGACGAGCGATCTTTGAGGCGCTGGTTGATCAAGCGCTGCAATGCAGGCTTTCGCAACGAGATGATGTGATTGCGATCACGGGCGTGATACATGCCGAAACCAGAGTCTGTCAGCAAAGGTATCAAATCCTCCGAGAGCCAGGTGGTATCTTGGAGTTGTTGGAGGACCGAATCGCGGATCACGTCGTGGTAGTTGTCAAGAAGTGTCTTCGTAAGGACGTTGAAGACTTCTGTGAGTGGGATTTCCGCCATTGGGCAGTCCACAATGTCGATGGTGACAACGAGACAGTCATCATCGTGCCGGAGCCCCCGCGTCTGACATGTTAATATCAGGTCTTCAGAAATATGCGGTCCTGGATGGATGATTCCGAATCGGAGTGGTAACGTGGTTCTTGGTATCGTACGACACAAAGAACACGAGAGAACGCAGACTTATTCGGAGTGGCGCAGAATTCAATCGTATACGTTTGGGCTCATAACCTGTGAGACCCTCTCTAGTACGGCAGCTTCACATACGTTGGCTCGCTTGGGAGTCGAGTTAAAAAAAAAACACAACCTCAAAATTAACGTGCTGCCTGCGTTGCCTGGTGTACCAAGAATAGACCCACACGGCCACATACACACCTCGTAGTAAGGGTGGGCGGGTGACATATTTAAACTCCCGATCACTGCTTGGTCTATCCGTTCTCGACGCTCCCATCTCCTCCGAAATATGACATTATGGAGCGCATCCCCGTGATTGCTCGTTTCGTTGCTTTGGACACGCTGTCGAAGACTGCTGTTTCATACACCGCCAACCAATTAGACATATGAACGTTACCTTTGTTGAAGTGCCACTGCTCGGGTTGAGTGAACACTGGGATCATGCTTGGCTCTACTTTGTTTTTCTGGTCGTATACCTTACGAATGCGCGTTTCGAGTTGTTTTTGTTGAATCCGTCGTTGGGATACCAGGTCATTTCCGTGAACAATCGAGTTGCGATGTTGCCAAAGTTCTCGCCATTGATGCCAAATGGTAGTGATAATGTCGACGAGCCATCGAGTACCGGCGGCGGTGGGTGTGAAAACTCGTCTATGCTCCAGGAAGCTACTTTGGGCGACAGCCCATTCGGTGCTGAAGCGACCGCTGAACAAGTGCCGCCATCCTATAGCCGACTGGGTCTCGGTGATTGTGCGGAACTGTGCAGGATAGTTGTTCATGTACATTTGGTCACCGCTGCGAAGCCAATCTTGGATGCATTGAAGAAGATACGCACGGAGTCGCGGGGACGTGTTGAGCTCGCCACATCTGAGGTCGAGTTTTGAAATAAATTGCTGTCGCCACTCCTCCGTTGCCGTACATTGCAGCAAATGATCGCGTGTTTCCTCAACCTGAAGACAACAAGGACACATAGGAGATGTACTAGCGCTGTAGCGATGTAAGACTTTGTTCGTGGGAAGAATGTCGTACACCAATTTTGTGAAGTGAACATGGCGAGCTCGTTGGCGTCTTAAAGCTTTGCCATGAGCCTCCCAATCGATCGTTGCGAAGACATCGGGGGCCCATGAAAATCTGGATTGCAAGTATGATATGCTCATGGAAGAAGTGTATGTCTGACGCAGTGTCTGATCGTACCGAGAAGTAACTGTACCTGAAGGTAAGTGGAGATGAGCTCCTGTATGTGGGAGAAGACGAGCACGGGGAGAAGGTTCGGGATGTTGCCTTTGATGTTGTCCGGCGAGTTGATCAGCTTCGATGTTCAGCTGTGCTAACAACGGAAGATCTCCTTTCTCGGCATCTTGATCCTGATGACCTTTAACATGTTGAATCGTAGTATCGGTCCACGTGTCGCAGACTGTATGATATATTTCAATCAATAAATCCCATTCCGGCGCGAGAGGATCCAGCGTGAAGTGTCTACGGACACCTGTTGTGCTCGTTTGCCCATCATTCCCGAGCACGGGTGTAGGGAGGAAGGTTGATACCTGCTGTACAATAGCTTTGTTGTCGCATGCCATCTGCCCGTGGAATGGGATGCTCATAGAAGTGTATTTCATTACGTGGTGGATGAACCGGACGGCTGCGAGGACGCCATATGCTTCAGCGCGATACGACGAGATACGGCCTCCTCGTACGGGTCCGGACCCGCGTAATACTCGTTGTCCCGAGGGCGAGCTCAGCACCCATGCGTAGGAGCCTACCTGCATCTGAGCAGCTGCGCCGTCACTTACTAAACAGAAACTGCCCTTCAGTATCTCGCACATTTCAAAGATGGACCATCTGCTTTGAAGGTTGCTCAGAAGTTCCGTCTCCCATTCGTCAAGCCCGAGGAGGTAAGCCTGGAAGGTTCCGTCCGTAGAGGGGGACACTCGGTGTGCTGAAGGTTGTCGAAGTTGCCGTCGCAATGCCCATCTGCCTTCCGGATCACGTTTGACTTCTACGGCTCTGGCTTCTGCTGGAATCTCCGGAAAGGGTTCGGTGTCCACGATATCTTCCGTGAAGCTTGTGTTCGAAGTGTCGTGTGCCATATGAATGCTGTATTTCCCATCTCGCTGCCGACGGTAAAGTATATCGTCATGGAGGTACGCCGGCCATTGCCGATGTCGCACAGGTGATGATTGGAGATTACGTTGTGGAGTATACCAAGGTCCAAGCCTTGGCGTCATTGTTCCTGATATGTCGCTCCATAACAGGTTGGCTTCTTTCCATAGGTTCCATGCTTTTGATGGGGCCGATCTTGTTTAACGTGATGTAAAGAAGACATGCTGCTGGAATCGTGATGTGGATTTCCCTCGAGCATATACGGGTCCAGCTTGCGGCCGTCCGCTAATGCCAAGTCCGATATCAAGACCACTTGGAGGTACAACCTGCAGTAATTGATCTGGCGGATTTGAGAGTCTGTAAATCGTAGTGACTCGAGTACTTTGTCCATGATGTGGGCGTCGTTGATTCGTGCACCTGGAAGGACGTACGTTGGCTTGTACTCCAAGGAGCCGTTAACTTTGGACAAAAACGTTCGTAATGATGCGAGCCATTTACATTCAATGTGGGGAAGCGCGGTAGTGACATTTTGAAGAAATGGAGTGCTCGTTCCAAGAGACAACTGGGCCCACGCCACCGCGATCTGCAACAGTCTCCCTTGTTGAGAGCCCGGTTTTCGCCACGCCCGCAGAAACAGTTTGACTTGTCCGATGCCTTGAAGAGACCAAAGGTCTCGAAAGTTAGCCCCTCCGTACTTCGATGTGCCAAAAATTATAGAGCGATGGGTGTTCCGGTTGTAACCACACTTCGATATAATCGAGCGTAGGGCTTTGCTTTGAATACGATCCAACTGCTGCTTCGTGAAGTGACTGTTTGCCAACGGATACCCTATGCTCGGGAGATAAACCGCAAAGTAATATGTCCACGTGTCGGCTCGATTGAACGGGTGAGTAGCAACAAATGCCGCCGCCTCGTCGCTTTTCCGACGAAGATGGTGATACTGGGAAGTAAGATTTCCAGCCGGGGAAAGATAATGTCCTAGCGTCTTGTGTGCGGAGTGTGCTGATAATTGTTCGAGGGTAGCAGAGGTCTGGCGCTGCGCATCGGATATTGATACCGAGGTGTGAGTGTGTCCGCCCGCCAGAACTGGTGAGCCATTGGCAGTGAATATCCAATGTAGGACTTGGTAGGAGCATTTCGATAACTCGAGACTCCCTCCTGACGTCCACAAGAGATCTGTCCATACTTGTGCGTCGTGTTGCATTAAAGAAGCCAGTGAGGCAGGACTAGGCTGGGTGTCGCTAAGGAACGCGTTTGTTTGGCCATTGCTGTCATCCACATATCTGTCCGGTGTTTCATACACTGCACCATATGATCGATCTTTGTAGCAGTCGAATAATACACTTGAAATGAAGCACCATATCATAGGGGAGTTGCCGCTACCTTGCCCAGTGCCGTATATTGGGTTAGCATCTTGGTGATGGTATCCCGTCTCTGAGACTCCGAGGTCCGTGCGCAGTTTGTATTCGGCGTTTTGAAGCATTGTTGAGTTCATCCTTGCAACTGATGCTGGAACTCCGTACTTCTTACTTGCCATCATTGCGACACTCGGGATGATGCGATCGTAGCACGATGTGGCGTCGTAATTCGTTTGTACTAAGGATTTCCTGCTTGCTCGGGAGATTTCGGTTTGTAGCACTTCAAGAAAAACTGGATCGTGTGCATTTCTGCCCGGGCGCGACCCATACTGACCCTCATTAAGTGTATGCGCTCTTTCCGCCGCTAATAGTGCTTCTCGCCACTTGAGGCTCAGAATCAAGTTGTAGTCGGCTTCGTAAATATGAATCACCCGGGTACGGTGTATCTTGTAATTCGATGGTTCTTTCAACAGCATCGTGTTCACCACTTGATTCCATCGCGAATAGGGGTATCCTGTGCGCAGCGCATAATTCACCAGTCGGAGATGAAGCATCAGCAGATCTTGTTGAATTTGATCTAATTCTATGCGGGCTGGATCTGTCGGTTGTGCATCAGAGTATTTGTGTCGGGACACCATGACTTTATAGTGGCCAAGGTGGAGGCCGGATGGTGACGTAGAAGTAGACTCACGCCATACCCGAAGCTTGGATGTGAAATCTTCTAGCGAGAGCTCGACTGGTATGGTGTCGTGAATGGTATTCTGTGCCTGCCGTAAATATTGCAAGAATTGTCGAACATCTTGATTTGTGACTGAATTCAAATCGTATGTACCGTTATAGACGGCGTCCGCCATAGGAGTGTCTCCGCAGAATCCAAATTGCGTTGAATGTGGGTCTGTTGTAAAGGGTGTGCCTTGCGCCTGCCCGAAGTGCTTACGATTACGGACCTGTAGATGGTGTAGGACTTCTGTTGGGACATCAACCACTTTCCAGCGGGAGCACGTTTTAGGGTCATCTTCCGCGTTTTCTGGAATTTCAATTTGTGTAATACCACGTGCGGTGTTGGCATTCCGCAGACTTCGAATTTTTCCAAACACTTGCTTAATAGCTTCCGCTTTACGTATGTTCCTTAGAGCAGTGGCTTTCTTCTGGTCGTTAAGACTAGAGGAAGACGCCAACCTTTCAATGCGTTCTGCTTGTTCGTCTGCTCGAGTTTGATAGTGGTCTTTGATGATCTTTTTAACCTCACCTTTTGCTGCTCTTAATTGTTGAGAACACTCTTGCGCTGTTGATGGATACAGAAACGAGTCTTGCATCTGTCTGATCAGTGGCTGTACCTGACTGGTTAAGTCCCATTGTGTGCGATACATAGTCAAAATTCTCTTCAGAAGAGATACCTTCTTTCTAGCTTTGTCAAGTTGAACTGACCACGCTGGTGCGGCATAGTTTGCTGTATGTTTTTCCGCTGCCAGGCTAATATTTACCACATCACGGTCAAGGCGTTCAGCAAACCGGTGACGAATACCTGGGCGTGTGAGTCTTTCACTGCGCTCGAACGCGTTCTTGGCTTTGAGGTGCTCGTGTTTCCACCGCAAATATTGGGTTGTTTGATTGACGTTGATCGAATGGAGTTGTCGTTGTTCGAAAGTAGCTATGGGTTGGGTCTCTCCTCCGAACATTGGAACTGTCTCAAAATCAACGAAGTATGCGCGGTGATCCGTGTGAAATCTATGCGCAAACGGTTCATACCCCGCGAAACGTACTGCGCCGATGACTCGAGTCGAAACCAACACATAATCGAGGCGTTTGCGGCCTCGAGCGTATGTAGGTGGTTCGGGAAGTGATGGATGTAACTTGGCCATCACGTCAACCAACTGGCATTCCAGTAATAACCGTTCTACACCAGCGTCATCTTCTCCTATACGTTCGTTGAAATCTCCCGCGACGACAATATCATGTTGCTGTCGTTGCAATGTGGTGACAAACGCGATAAGGTCACGTATAAAGGCTTGGCGTGGACGTTGGATTGGGTCGTCAGTGGACGCTAGCAAGCTAGATTGTTGGGCGGCAGCGGAGAGGTTACCCATCTGTGAAGCATGAGTATCTACCACCTGATACGCAGTGATGAAGGTCACCAGAGTGCCCTGACGTCCTTTGAGTGTTTGGTAAACCCACCGGCCCCATTTGTCGGTGCCATGATCCGAAAGTCGTCCTACTATGCTGCTAGTAGACAGCATGAGTGTGCCACCTGGTTTGTAGGAGCCGGCGAATGTTATTGGCGTGCTGGCTTGCGTGAGGACACAACGTTGCCAATGTTTCCGCGCCGTGGCGTGTAGTATACTTCTCAGCTGTGGTTGGGTAGTGTCAATGTTGTGTTCTTGGATGCCACTTACGTCAGCTTGAGTCTCCGCATGCACTTTACAATAGTCGGAGAACTGACCGCCTTCCCGATCAAGTTGGAACCCGTTAACGTTGAGCCCGTAATATCGAGTATGATTTGGATCTTTATTTGTTAGGGCATCGCCCCAGGGGATGTTTTGTCGAAGATTGTGTTGGTTGAGCCGAATGGGGGCTATCTCCTGTGCAGGTGCCTGTGGCCGGGTTTTGTTGGCAAAGATGCGCCGCCACTCCGACTGGGCAACTTGCATGCGAGAATGTTCGAATGATGACTGCGTTCCCGTCGGAGCGGAGTCGGGTGCTGGATTGATGATGTCGTGGAAACGTAACGCCGTTCTGTCTGGAAACGCCGTCGCGAAGAGTTGACGCTCTGGTTGTGTGAACATTATGTGTGCTCCCGCCCAGCCGGATCACGTTGCTGAGTGTATTGAGCGTCCGGGGGGCTTTGAGTGTTTGTGGAAAATTGTGGTGAAAACGTGCCAGTGAATGGAACCGTATTGATGAGATGGTCCGAGGAGGAAGATTGGGGAGTGCTGCCGTATTGGGTCTGTGGGGTCTCTTGATATTCCTCTAGCGATGTCGGCGCCGTGGTGCTTGGCGTTGTGACGGATGGTTCCTCTTCAGTAGGGGACAAGTTGTGGTCGTTAGTACGTTCTTCTCCCCTGGAGCGTAACTTCTTCTTTTGTGGTGACTTGTAACAGCTTTGGTTTGAGTCACTGGAGGCACATGTGGAATTGGATTCTGAAGAAGCTGTGTTCCCTCCGGTCGACATGCTATCTGCCATCGGTGTGGATTGAAAGAGTTGTCGCGCTACTTGGCTTGTGGTGTTGATTTGCTCGATGCTCGCCTGTCCAACTGTCGATTGCGAGGAAGGCCCGTTCATTGTCTGAGACATCCTATCAATCACTTGAGTGAGGCGCTGAATCTGCTCGTACAAGCCCTGAACCGTGATC
The DNA here is from genome assembly GCA_022925895.1 of Fragilaria crotonensis. Taxonomy (NCBI): domain Eukaryota; phylum Bacillariophyta; class Fragilariophyceae; order Fragilariales; family Fragilariaceae; genus Fragilaria; species Fragilaria crotonensis. The sequence continues at coordinate 13,437 of JAKSYS010000687.1, read as the reverse complement.
GTCAGGTTAGCTTGGCCTTCCATGGTGAGAGAGTGACGTTATCCTGAAGTTTGTCGAATTGATCCATTCGGGATTGAATGGTGGATAGCTGCTGAGCTGTATTGTTTGCGATTGCGCTTGTGGTCTCCCATGTCCTGTGTTGAGATCGTAGGAGGGTTTCCAATTCATCCATCCGGTTAACCTGTGGGCTGCCATTGTTTGTGTCCGTCCTGGATGTTGGGATGGATTTTTTGATTATCTCTTCGTTTGTGTCTGACTCACTATCTGTGTCTAGTGTCAATACGTCAATATTGGCTCTAGGTGGAACTTTGCAAGGCGGGGGTACTGGGGTCATTGTAGGTTGTGCCGTTGGAGCTCGTTTGACCAGCGACGACCTCTTTTTCGACCTGGGCGTTGATGTACGCTGTGTATCCGATTTACTTTGTGTTACCTTCGGCGGTTGTTTGACGGAAGGGGGAACCTGGCGCCATACATCTGCCGTGGACATGCGGTCCAGATGATCAAGGGTACTCTGAAGAGAGGGAGGAAGATAAATTGCGGTTGGAAGGTCTGGGATCCGTTCACGATAAGTGGCTTCCCTTTTGGACATAGGGTTTAACCTTTCCTTGTACTGTCGCCATTCGATCTTTAATTCAGCTGCGTGAGCCGTGGGGACCAAGAAGTACGCGTGTCTATCTTTACCACCATTGACTACGTCACATTGGGCAGGCGTAGTACCGTCCGCTAGACACAGTTGCATGGCCCACTCTCTAGTTGATCTTTCCACCGTGGTGCCGTCTGGATATTGCTCTAATCTTGGCCTATCGAGATGTGCCACGACTGGAAACAATGGTAGTTGTGTCAAGGATGAGACGTAGTGATTATGAGCCTCAAATGCAGCTGCAATCTTTTCTTGTGTCATAGATGCGAACGCATATCTAGGCAAGAAAATTGCTGTTTGTGTGCCATTGAGAACCTGGAGCAGTGCTTGACAAACCGGAGTTACTTGGTTCACTCCACATTCCACCGCAATGTGATTGATGGTTTGTCCCGTTGGGGTCTGATGCCGTAAGCGAAGGTCGAAGTATGGAGTGTCTTTGGGGAGCTGCTGACGGAGGTGTTTAAGGTACCACGTTTTATGTGTCATAGTTGGGTGTTTCAACAAGACATAACCTGCAATCACTGACGCACCGCATAGGCTTGTGGAATTGGACACTTGCACTCGAATATTATTCAATGCAATGGTTTCTTTTGTGGTGGACTTCTGCTGCCACACTCCCGGATGTTTATGACTGAAGCCGAACCGAATGGCAAAAATAACAAGAGAAGATTTTTCCACCGTGGTGATGTTGGGGGTTACATACTGGTCCAAAGTCGGAGTCGGAATTTGGAGAACTGGCTGAGCCGTGTATTCTGCGGAATTCTTCCAGGGGTATAGCTCTCCGTCGCTCTTATCGAAGAGAAGTCCCAGCAGAGAATGAATTTCCGAATACAAAAGGTGCGGCTCTTCGGCAAGCTTTTTGACATCTGCATCAACTTTCCACTTTATGGTGATACGGTGCGTACCGTCATTGAGGGTTGGGTCGACGAGGATTGGAGAGTGTTCAGACGAAATATCTTCCATATCAACGTCGTCCTTCCGGGTGTCATGGGTGTTGGGAGGGGACTGGGCTACGATGGGACTAGAGGCAGCGTCGGCGGTCAGATTCCCGTTTGTTGTACGCGCTCGTTGTGCTAAGCTAGTCAGCTTGGTTGTCGCGGGCCGTACAGGTGATGTGGGTGGTGTCGACACCGGACTTGGTGACTTTCGCTGGGATCGCAGAAGAGAGCGAAGGGCCCAAGGAGGTTTTTGCGTTGGCAGCGTCGAAAGATCCGGACACCATGTATTACCACGAGGCGATGAGAGAGCCAGACCGAGAGGAATTCAAAGGAGCCATGAAGAAAGAAGTGGAAGCGCACACCAAGAATGAAGTTTGGGAACTGATCAAGAAGTCAGCAGTGCCAAAGGGTCACAAGATCATGCCATCAGTTTGGTCAATGAAGAGGAAGAGAAGGATTGCTACCAGAGAAGTTTACAAGTGGAAGGCAAGACTGAACATTGATGGATCCAAGCAAGAAGAAGGGGTGAATTTCTGGGAAACCTTTGCTCCAGTTGCATCATGGTCAACCATAAGGATTGTGCTGATCCAATGTCTCATCAATGGATGGGATTCAAGGCAAATCGATTTCGTGCTGGCGTACACCCAAGCGTTGGTGGAATGCGAACTATACATGGCAATTCCGAAGGGATTCGAAGTGGAAGGTGATGAGGAATATGTGTTGAAGCTCAAGAAGAGCCTGTTCCGCCAAAGACAAGCTGGGAGGGTGTGGAACAAGCACCTGATTGAGAAGCTCAAGAAAGTGGGATTTGTGGCAAGTCAGATTGATGAATGCCTATTCTACAGAGGATAGAGTGTCTTTGTGCTCTATACTGAATATTCTATTCTGGCAGGACCAGATTCCAAGGAGTTGGACAGCATCATTGAGGATATGAAGAAAGCTGAATTGGATCTTACAGTGGAAGGAGACATTGCAGATTTCTTGGGAGTCAAGATTGAAAGAAGTGAAGATGGGAAGAGCTTCAACCTCACACAACCACACCTGATTGATGACATTCTCAAGGAATTGAGATTGGAAGCTGACAAGACAGCAATCAAGAGGACAACAGGAGCTTCAAGCAAGCCATTACTCAGATGCCCAAACGCCGAACCATTTGACGGTCATTTTGACTACCGCAGAGTGATAGGAAAGCTCAACTACCTGGAGAAATGCACCAGAATCAACGTGACATGCGCTACCCATCAATGCGCAAGATTTGTCGGCGAACCGAAGGACGTTCATGGAAAAGCAGTTAAGTGGATTGGACGGTATTTGGCAGGTACCAAGGACAAAGGTCTAGTCCTGAAACCTGACAAGAGCAAGGGTTTTGAAGAATATGTGGATGCTTCATTTGTTGGTGATTGGGACCCAGAGACAGCAGAATGGGACAGTGACACTGCCAAGTCAAGGATGGGATACATCTTCATGTATGCTGGATGCCCTATCTTGTGGACATCAAGAGTTCAGAGCGAAGTGGCGCTATCGACGACTGAGAGCGAATACATTGCGATTTCAAGTGCAACAAGGGAAGTGCTACCTCTGATCGAACTGATGGACAAATTGGAAGAAAAGGGAGTAATCGAGAAGAGTGTCAAGCCAGTCATGAGATGCAGAGTCTTTGAGGACAACAGTGGTGCAGTGGAATTGGCAACAAGCGTCAAAAGTCCGAAAATGCGGCCAAGAACCAAGCACATCAACACGAAGTATCACCATTTCAGGCAACAAGTGCAGGAAGGACGAATTGTGATCGAAGCGATCGGAACGGAGGTTATGTTGGCGGACATACTGACGAAAGTGGTCAATGAGGAAACCTTGACAAGGTTAAGACCACGAATCATGGGCTGGTAACTGCGTTGGACGGGAGAGGGAGTGAAACGTATACTGGTATCATGCCGTACTGCACTGTGTTAAGTACCGTCGAAATCGCGTACCGGCGTACCGTCGTACGGATTACTGTTTACCGCTACTCCAACTTCGTCACCACCACGTCAGAGAATGTCCGGATGTCGACGTAAGACATATGACGTCGTCCATTCGGGACTCAAAACTCGATGCGAACCCTGCGTCACTCTAAGTAATTTTGATGGCGCACCTAAGTAAGGAAGAACACGACATCTGCCGGAGATACTAAGCGCAGGCAGAGCCTACGGAAATTCAAAGACTCAGAACATCACAAACCTCAGGATTCTACGAACATGACAGTACACGGTACGTCTGCGTCAGTACCTCGAAACTCATCAACTGCAGTACCATGTGTTACTTGTCATCTACATTCATCACTACATTCTACACATTCAGGATACCAGAAGATCTCTCCATCATATATTTCCAAGTGCAAATCTACATCAGATGCACTTTCATTCTCAAGGTTCACAAGGAGCAGATGGAGATTTCATTTTTAGGTTAGTTTAAGCTCACAATTAGTTAAATTGCTCACAGCAAGCTAATTCATCGTCGAGCCTACCTCGTTGCGACATTGTAACAATTAAAACTACAGATGACAGGTCTCTCGCTTCTGCAGATACCAGTTGCTGGGTTTCAGAGCCAAACAGTAGATTGGTGTCGAAGTCAAGAAAGAAACCTCGGTGGTCAGACACGATGTGGGCGTTGAATTCTTCGTAGCCAGCAGAAATAAGTGCTTCTCCCACCAGAGGGCTAGCGAGAGCATAATCCAGTCGTTTTGTCCCGCGTGCGTATGTAGCTGGCGGTTTCGACGAATGACGACTTGCAATGATGTCCAGTAGACCCAGTTGTCCTGCAATCTTACTCATTCCGTCAGGGTCCGCTCCGAAAGATTCATTAAAATCACCGACCACTAACAATAAGGTACCGGCCGATAAGTATTCCTGAAGTGCCCTCAAGAGATCTCGCCTAAACGCCGTTCTCGGATTCAGAACCGAATCCTGTGCCAAACGGAGAAGACTTGCCTGTTGCGCTGCGACCGTGATGGTACCTGGTTTAACTGTTTTATCCACCGGTTGATACACCGAGAAAACTGCAATCTGACGTGTCCCTTTGCCCTTAAATTCTTGAACTACCCACCTTCCCCACAAATCTCGAGTTTGTCGGACCACCCGACCCATTAAACTGTCCACCGTCAAGATCATGGTCCCTCCTGGTTTATATGGTTTCTCCACCGTGATGGGTGTCGTCCCGAACGATATTCGATGTTTTTTCCAATGCTGTTTTGCCGATTCGAACAATGCACTCCGTATGCGGAATTGCGTTGTGTCCAAATTGTGTTCTTGTCCGCAGAAGATGTCCGCTTGTACCTCTTTTATGGAGCGACAAATGTCCTCAAACGTGCCGCCTCTCCGGTCGATAGAAATGCCGTTTACGTTGATTGAGTAAAGTCTAGTGATACCTGACGCTTTCGGTCCCAGTACATCTCCCCACGGCGCATTCAGAGCGCATATTGGACGTGCTTAAAACATTTGTCTCGATACATTGCCCTGGCTTGACCTGGAAAACAACTGGCGCCATTGCAACTTTGCACTTTCTAGTAAACATATAGGTGTCGAATTCGGATTGTCAACAAGATTCTGAAGTCCAGGACCGACAGGCAATGTTTCATTTGGCGCTGACGAGGTGTCCCCCTCAGGTGCCATGGAAAGTTGCCAATTTCGAAGCATTATGTGTCTTCCTGCCCAGCCGGATCGCGTGGAAGTGTGTATTGCTGAGCGTCCGGGGGGCCGGAGGTTTGTTGATTTGTTGGTGATGATTGTGACTGCCGAGCTGTGCTACCAGGAAGTTGATCTGTTGTTGAGTATTGATTACCGACGATAGCATCTTGCAGTCCGTCTGGAGACGACTGCCAACTCGGTCTGAGGAATCGTGGAATTTGGATTACTGTGATCCTCATATTTCCTTGTCTTGCTTCTTCTTTCCCGGGGATTGTCGATACTTAGATCCCTCCGATGTTGTAGACTGGTTTTCTTCCTCAGACTCCATACTCATTGTAGCCGTATGTGAAGATTCCGGAATCGTGACCAACGGGATGGTAGCGGGGGGTGGATGGAAGGCGGTGTACGGGAGCGCAGCATACTGCGGAGTCGTGTTGTTACTTTGTTGATGCATCAACGTGTGAAGCATCAAGCGCATGCTTTCCATCGTAATGTTGAAACCGGCGAACTGCGTTTGAAGGGCAGCCACTGTATGAGTCATCTCCGTGATAGTTTCCATTGTTTCGCGAAGACCCTGCTCAGTAGCCACTAGTCGTTCCGATGAATCTCGAGCTGCTTCCCGATTTGACCGTAATAGTTCCCGACATTCTCGCATCTGGTTTTCCAGCTCGGTCATCCGCGTTGTCGCCGAAGTTCGTAAGGTATTAGTCAGCGAGTGAGTAGAAACGGTTTCTGCTCGCTCGTCATTCTCCGCAGAATTGAGACTGGTCTGTGAAATTTTCTCTCGCGGGGCAGCTTGGGATGTGGATTTCTCCTTGAATTGAGATTTGCCTCCCGACTGCCTCTCGGACGTGATCGAACTAGATGCGTTGGTTCCTCCTGGTCGTTTAACCAGGGACGGCCACTGAGTTCTGTCCTCACTATGAGTCGACCCGCCTGACTGTGTTGGACGTCTTGCTACATTGGGTGACCCTGCAGCAGAGGACGGAGATTTGACTGATGATGGAGCCTTACTCCAGATGTCGCTGGACGACAACTTTGCCATGTAGTCTAAGTTGGTTTGAACCGTGGATGTAATATGGATTACATCTGGTAAATCTGGAATCCCTTCGCGATACTTAGCTTCTCGATGAGAAATCGGGCGCAAACGTTCTTTGTACTGAGTCACCATCTCTCTGATTTCTGGTGCGTATGCTGCTGGAGCCATAACATAAGCAATTCTGACGTTCTTTGTTCCGTTGACCACATCACATTGCGCATGAGTCGTCCCGTCTGTTCGCATGAGAGATGAAACCCAGTCACGCGTCGACCTTTCAATTGTTGTACCATCCGAGAAATATTCAATCCGCTTCAAATCCAGGGTTGTCACCAGCGGTGCTAGTGAAATTGGTCGTAATGCTCGAACATACGTGTCATGCATGCCAAAATGGTTGTCAATCTGGTCTTTCGACATATTTGCAAAAGTATATCGAGGGAGAAACACTGCTGTCTGCTGTCCGTTCAAGATTTTTGAGAGGCCTTGGCAAAGTTCTGTCACCTGGGTCTCTCCACAGTAAACCACCAAATGAGCAATCGACTTGTCGGTTGGCGTCTTCCGATGGAGACGAATGTCAAAATATGGTAATGTATCTGCAGCTTGAGACCTGAGAAATTGGGTATACTTATGACGGAGAGTCATTGTCGGATGCTTAAGCAAGATATAACCGGCCACAATGGGGATCCCTGCGATGGTGTTGATATTGGACTCCTGGATCCGGAGATTATTCAACTTCATTGCTTCTTGTGCGTGATCTGAATTCCTCCACGAAATAGGATTCTCAGTGAACGCGAAACGCACTGCAAACACGATCAGGTGCATAGTATGCACTTTCGTTATCTGAGGCTCCCTGTAATCTTTCAAGTCAGAAATGGTCAACTCGTTAACTCTTTTTGGATTCACCAAGTCTTCACCGTCCCACATATAGAAAAACCCATCGGCATCTAGAAAGACAATGCCCAACATGGAATGGAGTTCTGAGGAAAGACGTTGCTTGTCATCAACAATCTCATTGAACTCCTTCTGCGAGTGTTTCCATTTAAACGAGATGCGATGAGTGCCGTCATTTGTCATTACTTCGTTGCTCAGAGTAAATGCCGATTGTTTAGCATCCGACTCGGAACTCATATCAAGGTCACCATGGGGAATCGGTATGTTTCCCATCCGTGGGGAACCTGTTTCAGGTTCCGGGCTCTGGGTGTTGCGTATACCTTCTTCAATTGTTCCAACGTCGGAGTTAGTGCTAAATCTTGTTGTCTTACTGGGTGTATCCGAATCCTCTGTGTCGGGGAGGTTTGGCGGAGATAGAACAGGTGACGATTTGTTGGCATTTCGTTTGTTCGCTCCCCCTCACTTCTTTCCACAATCCTTTATCCAGATGCTTGGTAAAATATGCATGAATATGTAACCAATTGAAACGTTCCGTGTCCATTTCCAATGACTCTGGTGAGTGCTCGAGTAAGAAAGGTTGGGAGACATTGGTTGCCCACACATGTAACTTAGGATTGACATTGAATTCCCGGTCAACGTACGATTTGTAGTTGAACCATACAAGCCGATGAAAGTCGAGAGGATTAGATTGTCGTTGCCGCCAAACCATCTCGAAATCTTTTCCATTTGTCGCTTGAAATCCTAAGGTAGTGAACCGATGCCAACTGGTCGGTGAAACGGAACGTCTGTAACTATCGTCCTCAATTTGTCTCTTTCTTTCAATTGCAGCTTTCAATTCACTTTCTCGCTCGATCAGAACGGGAGTTTGAACATAAGCAACGATAGTAAAGTTGAACTCAGAGGAGGAAATGTCAGGAGGGTTATCGGACGCAAAGAACGGCAACTTGGCCGTTCCTTCAGTCATGGTGAACGGTGCGAGGATACGCAACAACTTCCTACGGTTTCTACGGATGTACGGTCAAAGGACAGAACTCGATGTAAAAACTCCACACTAGGAAATTGTGTCCCACAGAACTTCAGGATCATCCCCTTGCAGCCAGCCCTCATTTCGCAGATTGGAGACTGGCTGCGTCTGCTGCCCAAAACGCAGCTCTTGCCGACTCAACCCGCGCCAAGCACAGCAGCAGCTGGAACTGCTACGCACGATTCCTCGAGCGAGTCGGAGTCGACCTCGACCCTTTTCTCCGCCGATTCGGACGAAACGAAAGGACGGAAATCTTCACGTGCTTCGCTGCCGCCCTTCGGGACGGACGGCTTTGCTCCAGACAGCCTGCAACAGATGGCAATGGAGCCATGTCCGGTACCATTCGTGCCACCCTCAATGGTGTGGCTCAGACCTTCAGGCTTAACAAACTTGAGAGCCCAATCCACGACTCCGCCGGAAGCCTTGACCCCCTTCTGGCTTTACAACTGAAGAAGTACGCGGACGACGACCCAGGAGCCGCGCAACAACAAGCCATTCCTCTTGAAGTGATCAGGAAGGTGAGATCCTGGTCCAGGAACGAGTTGGACGTGGCAGTCCTCGGACAACTGGTGGTCACAGCCTTTTTCTTCGCCATGAGATCTTGCGAATACTCCGACGCGGGAGGCGGCAGACAAACGTCGGTAGTCAGAGTGGACGACGTTCGATTCAGGAAACTGGACAAAGTGCTGACGACATTCTCCTACGAACAAACCCGAGATGCCGACACCGTAACGATCACCTACCGACAACAAAAGAACGGAGACAAAGGAGCGAAGGTGACACAGCACAGGAACAACAACCCAGGTCAGGCAGACATATGCCCGGTCCGGACACTTGCGGAATTGATTCACAGAATCAAAGACTACGAACGACCCGGTCGGACGAACCTGAAGATAAACGCATTCGTATCGACAAAATCGAACGAGCTCGAAAACGTCTCTTCGAAAACGATCCTCGAACAGCTTAGGACCGCGACAATGCTATCAGGAGAGGAGAGGTTGGGACTCCAGGCCGACCGAATCGGTACGCACTCGATTAGGTTGGGCGCGGCCATGGCAATGCACTTGGCAGGTGTGCCAAGCGAAACGATACAGATGGTGGGCCGTTGGCGGAGCAGGACGTTCATGAGATACCTACGCATCCAAGTGCCAGACACCACGCTCGGGGTTGCCACGCGCATGACGAATCGACAAACCTTCTTCACAGTCGCCCATGATCCTGCGGACGAACGACAACCGGAAAATGGCGGAAACCAGGTCGACTCACAACGACGCGACGGACCCCCGCTAGATGACTATCACGGGACCAACTCCGCGAGACGAACCAGGAGAGAGAGACAAAACTATTAGGACCAGATTCCGATGCCATCTATTTAGTTCCACTAGCATCGTGAACACGAAGGAGAAACCAGAAAAAACCACATACAACACACGAATCGACGCGACAGTGCGCGAGACAACAGTACGACGAAACCACTAAGCGGCCGACTCATCCGACTAAACGGACTTGAAGAAATTCGGACAAGACTCGGAATTTATTTCGATGTATTCGGATAGGTGTTTGTGTCTATCATACTTCAGACACAAACAGACCTTCGCTAAGATTAGGTCTTAGATTCTAGATTGCAAATAAAACTTTTGCTTTTTGACTCATTTGAAGGCCATGATCAGCAAAACTCAGTTTCATAAGTGATTTCAGTTTTGTTTTTGCAAAACAGCGAAGCACTTCTTTGATACCGTGGGCCTAAGGATCGGCCTTATGAATGATGAATGAGCATTAACAGGCATAGCCTGCTGGAGCGGGGTACACAGTAACATCCGTGTGTCACGCGGTGAAAACCAGATGATTAGTTTCTTGTTTAGCCTCGTGGCACGCGATGTCGTCCGTGCGGCCTTGGCCGTAAATCTTTACAGGAGGGGAAACCTCGCACTAAGTCCAGGCAGTATAATCCTTATAGAGTTATTATAGTCACCGCGCGCTTAAGCCTTGGTTCACCGCAATGCACCATTCTTACGGTTACATCCAAGAGAAGCACAATCCATCCAAAATATTCAACATTTCATTGTTCCTCCACGACCATAAAAGGAACATAATCTTACTGAGATGTTAGTGAAGCCGACGACCAGGCGATACACATGCAGTGTGCTCTGGATTTGGAATTTTAGGTGGCGTGCAGGGCGTGCAATATCCATTTTTGGCGATTTTATCGGGGCATGTAATAGCAGCAAGAGTGCATACATTGTCATCCGTGCCACCTGTTCCGCGAACATAACCAGAGGGACACACGACACACGTAGCAGTGTTGACCCATGTGCCCTGGGCACACTCAGTACAGTATCCGTTTTTGGCGTATTCCCAGGCCTTGCAGATTTTATCAGGAGCACCAGTGCCAGCATGGTAGCATGCGACGTCGTCCGTGCCGCCTCGGCCGCGAATCATTCCAACAGGGCATGTCGTGCACGCATCCCAGACAGTACCAACATGCTGTTTGCCCTGCTCGCACTCAGTGCAGTATCCGTTTTTTGGCGAATTCCCAGGCGTAGCACCCTGGTTTCAATGGATCAGTTGATCCAGCAGCACTGTAGCATGCGACGTTGTCCGTTCCGCCTCGGCCTCGAATCTCTCCAGAAGGGCATGTCGTGCACGCATCCCAGACAGTACCAAGATGCTGTTTGCCCTGCTCGCACTCAGTGCAGTATCCGTTTTTGGCGAATTCCCAGGCGTAGCACCCTGGTTTCAATGGATCAGTTGATCCAGCAGCACTGTAGCATGCGACGTCGTCCGTGCCGCCTCGGCCTCGAATCTCTCCAGAAGGGCATGTTGTGCACGCATCCCAGACAGTACCAAGATGCTGTTTGCCCTGCTCGCACTCAGTGCAGTATCCGTTTTTGGCGAATTCCCAGGCGTAGCACCCTGGTTTCAATGGATCAGTTGATCCAGCAGCACTGTAGCATGCGACGTTGTCCGTTCCGCCTCGGCCTCGAATCTCTCCAGAAGGGCATGTTGTGCACGCATTCCAGACAGTACCAAGATGCTGTTTGCCCTAAGGGGGCGAGCTTCTATGTAGATTATATATCCTCAGGTATGGATACTTTTATTAGATACGTTGGGAGTGATTTTTGTACGTCGGGAGGGACATTTTTGTACGTCGAGAGGGATCCCCCAGTAATGATTCCTACGTTAGACAGCTCGATTTTGTACGTCGGGAGTTACGATCGATCCAAGTAGAATTCGGTACTATCGAAATTGGCGCGGCTCCCGACTGACTTTATTACACAGGCACACAAACATCACGGCTTGTCCATAACAAACTCATCATTCCCATCATGCCATCATCAAGCTCTCCTCCAATACAAAAGCTGGTTAACGGAATTATCAGTCCTGTTGTTTCTGTCCGTCTTCCGGTGCAAAGCACAGAGATCGACCCCCTTGATCCTATTCGAGAACTTTTCACTTTCTCACCATTCGGCCTTTGCTGCCGTCAATGCAATGCTCACAACATGATTAACATGGAAGAGAGATCCATCCGCGATCACCTTAAAAAACATCACATGGACAGTAGAATGTCTACAGTCCGTTCTGTGTTGAACGAATTTACTAAAAGAGTTCTCGTTGCGAAGGAATCCTGCACCATAGAGCCGTACCGTAGTGACAAAAAAACTTATACAGGATATTTGTGCACTTGCGGTTCCGTCTTTCCGAGGAAAGATAACGCTCTTCGACATTGCAAAAATATGGGTTGCAATGAGTTGCAGCTGCAGGAAGTTGAACTCATCAAACTCTGCTGTGGTCGATACGTTTCATGCCCAAGTCTCAGCTTTCTTCAACAAAGCACCTCGCATCACGGAACAATTTGATTACGGCGAGAACTGCTTTGTTGCCACTACTACCTCAAAGGGAAAGACAGGACGACACGTATACGCATATGTTCACCCCACTTATTTTTGGCTGTGGCGGTGGCACACAATTTATTGAAAAAATCAAAACTGACTTCAACTTGATCCATTCACCACCAAATCCATCAACTGAGGTATTCCTGGTTAAACTTCACCAGCTTGCTGAAGTCTGGCTTCTGAACTATGCCCAGAAGAACATAAAAATGGTACCTGGTGATCTTCGGGCTGCTTTGCAAACATTTGAAGGTGGTGAAATTGAAGATGTGTCACAACGATGCACATACACCATGCAACACGATCCATCTACATTACTAATTGAACTCAAAAAGCTTTTAGCATATTCCTTCCGACGAGGTCTGTTTGTCAAGAAGAAATTCAACGAGAGAGATGGATTTTCAATTGCATACTTTCTGAAGGATTTAATGCTTGAAATACCACCTTCAGTGCAACATCATCCATTGGCGGTTGAATTCTGTTTAATGTCTGGATTCCGTGTCCAAAAAGAGGATTCCAAAATCAAAATGATATCGTGTGACACTGTTTCCTTGCTCATCGCTAAGGTAACATCTGTTTTGAAAGCCGGTATTTGTTCCGTTATATGTTCGTTTTCTGAAGACGCGTTCACGTTACACGGTCCTGCTCTCATCATGGCGGTAAGAAAATCGCATGTCATCCATTCTCTGTCACCTATGCTCCGCCAAATTCGTGAAATGCACCGCAGACTCCCCAAAAGGAGGAAGACGACACTTGATGAAAAGGGGAACATTGTCGTTGATCAGTTTTCTTTTCTGTTTGATGACTGGTCGCAAATTGTTCCAAAGACAGTTTATTTGATGAAGGTGGCAATTTCAAACTTAGCAGAGGGAATTTGGTGGAAACCGGTAATCGATGTTCTGACCAATATAAAGGTCCACATTGATTGTGACACGGGTGACCTTTTTCTAGCAGATGTGAGTCCCGTGTGGAAACAAGGTTCACTTTTCTCTCTGGATTGTTTCGACCATTTGAAGGCACTTTTAGAAATGTCTTTCCACGGTTTCGGTGGTGGTTCCGCAAGGTTGAATGAGCTCGCGATCCGACCATGTTCCACTGTCTCTACACAAATGGTACGGTCTATTACACACTTTCTTCATTGAAAGGGTTCAATAGCGCATCACGACGCACTTGCAAAGAAATTGAGCGCAAGCTACCCCAGTTATCTCAGATACTTTTTGTTGTTTCGATCTCTGATCCAAACGAAAGCAAGCAGTATGTTCTGCAGTAACACCAGTGACAACAATCATAATCTCATATTCCCGACAAGGTTAATGCTTCCGTCATTCAACCATCACATATCATCCGAGACATTTT
>JAKSYS010000686.1:0-33137 GCA_022925895.1 Fragilaria crotonensis | reverse complement strand
CCATGCCACAGTGCATTGTTTTCCTCTATCACGCAGTTGGCGACACACGAATCATACGGGTTCACCTGAAACCCATGTCCTTCAGGTTTCCGACGAACAATTCATACCATAGGAGGGCCGACTTGACGCACCCATAAAGTGCCTTGATCAGGCGCACGTAGAGGACCTCAACGCCGTTCTCCATGGTGACAAAACGCTCATGGTCGGGGTTCAATTTGCAGAGCATCCTCACCGATGGCCCAACAAACGTCATGATGACGAAGTCATCCATGAGTGCCTTGAGGTCAGCACCGACAACGTCGGCCGTGCCAACGTCTCTGGCCTCATACGCGTCTATGATGATGGTCGGTAGGAGTGCGTCGGTGGACGCAGTCTGCGACTTGTTGTCGTATAGGTTCCGTTGGGATCGCCCATCGGCGCACGTCCGCCCTTTGAGTGTCCCATCCCTCTTTTCCTTAAACCTGTTTAGGGCTCGTATCGCTGCTCGCTTCTGTTTCTTCCTTGTCAGTTTCGTTGGGTCAAGCGGCTCATAAACGTCCAGGTTCTCGAGCTGTTAGAATTCGGTCATGAGGGCCGCTTAAGCCGGCTCGTTCGGACATTTTGTGCAGGTTGTGGCCATTTGGGCCAGGATAAATTCGAAGACGAACCGTTTTTGGTCTCCAGAGCGGTTCGCGACGCATGGCGCAATGCGTGTTGCAGTATCTGTGTTGGGGGTAGTGATTTTTGTTGATTTCCGAGGTGGTCTGTGATTCTTGTCGCAGTGCTTGCTGCAGGAGTTGCATCGGGGGGTAGTAGGACTTCCCGTCGTGGGGCATGTCCATGGCATCTTTGAAGCCTTGGTGTGCCGGTGCTCTGGGACGCAGGTTGTAGTACGCCGTTTGGGCTGCCTCACGTCCGTCCGCTCCTTGCGCCTGGTGTCCGTCTGCTCCGTGCGCCTGTCGGTTCGCATCCGCTCCTTGGTTTGTGATTTCTTGTCTGTCCACTCCTCCTGGTGCCTGCGCCTCTTCCGTGTGGTCGTCATTCGTGACGTATCCGTTGTGGTCATCGTCATCGTCCGGAGGGTCGTCGTCCTTGTCGAATGTTTCCTCGTCGCTGTTGCTTAGGACGTTGTCGTCGTCGTCGTCGCCCCCAGCTGCTCCTTGGTCCGGGTCAGGAAATGGATCTGAGTCATCATGGGGTGCGCCGAGAACATCGAGTTCGTCGGGCTCGATGGGGTCATAGTCAGCGGCATCAAAAACGTCAGTGGGGCCAACGGTAGAAGGAGCATAGTCGCGGTCGTACTCGGTGTCGTCGATGGGGTGGTCGGGACGCCACTCAATGACGAGGCCGCGGTCTTGTATCAGAGGCCGTCCCTCGTGCAGTGCAAGCACTTCTACGCGAGCTATGGCAGTGTCGGGAACAGGGAGTACGGTCCAGTTGTGCCGGGAAATGCGAGAACCAGTGGCCAGGGACATGACGTAGTAGTCGCCTTGTGCGCTCCCCGTGGGGCAGAGGGCGATGGCGCCTAGCGAGCGGCTTCGCGGGGTGTTGCTGGGGTCGTTGTCCTCGAACACTTGCACATAGTAGGTACCGAGTTCTACGCGCATCGCGTTGTAGTCCGGGGTGGCAGTGCCCGTGACGATGATGGAGGGACTCATGGTGACAGTGCCCGTGACGATGATGGAGAGACTCATGGTGGCAGAGATGCCAGTTGCATGGGGAAACTGATTGAGGCAGCGGACAGAGTCATTGACCATGTGGGTGATCATGATTTTGGGAAGGTGCCGAAAGGAGACCATGCACGCAGCAGCGGAGACGCTCCTTAATCGTACGGATGGAGCGTTCGATTTCACCGACGTGGCTGTCGGTGGTGACAGTATTCATGTCGATGGGGCGAACGTCGTTGCGGACGCAGTCAAATTCGTTGTCGGTGTGGATGTCGCAGACGGTGAGGCCGCGAGAGCTGTAGATGTGGATGACCGCCTTGAGTTCTGCGAGGATGGTCTTGTGGGTGCGGTCGGCGACGTTGGTGACGGTCCGGAAACCGATGCCGCGGGAAATAGTGTGGAGGAAACAGATACCTTGCACGAAGAAGAAGTCCACGCATAGCGTGACGTTCCGGTGGTGCATGGTGACGGGTGCCGGAAGTGGGACGGCCTCAAAGGTGGGTGCGCGAGGCGCAGCGGCTGTGCGGGTCGTCTTTCCTTTGAGTGTGGCCACGTCGGGGCCGTAGATGTGGGTGACCCGCCGTGCATCATCAGGGGTGACGGGACAGTTCCAGATCAAGTTCTTGGTGAGGATGGAGTAGAACTCTGCTTCACCTGGGCGTCCAAGTTTCCGATAGAGTTTGCGGGCAGTGTCTGCTGCTGCAACTTGGCATTTGGAAGAACAGCTTTTGGGCTGCTACAGTGGAGATCATGGTGTAGGCATTAACACACTCACTAGTAGTAGTAGGATGCTTACGGGCGGCAGAGTTGTACACATATAGGCCAGAGCCATGTTCCGCGAACTTTATGATGCTGCCATCGATGCGATGCACACAGATGGATGGTTCTTCCAAGGTATCTAGGGTCACGCGGCAAAACTTTGGCACGTCGGCAAGCGAGAGTATGTTGGCGATGGAGTGAGGGTTGTACCAAACAGCCCCGAGGTTGTGGAAGTTGCCAATCATGTCCGAGTCCTGGTGTCCACCGTTCGTGAGGGCACGCAGGGTGTGGTCGCTCTTCCGGATATTTGTCAACATGGAAGCATTGTTGAAAACCGAAATGGTGGATTGCGAGTCGAGAAGGATCCACTGGGGTCGATGCCAGAGGCGTTCTGTGCTTGCGCCAGCATGTAGGCATACTGGGTGAAGGTCGTCCCGGACATCGTAGTCGTGTCGCCGGCCGTGGGGCAGTTCGATGCGTAGTGCCCTATGCTGTGGCAATGGTAGCACTCGATGCCGTCGTGTGTGAGACCGTTGTTCCCGGCCACGGCGCCGTGCTGCGCACAAGTGATGCCCCTGCCAGCTGGTGGTCCTTGTGTCGCGGGTGCTGTCGAGGGGCTGTTATGGTTGTTGGATGCACGTGGCCTCGCAGCGTTCTCGGGGGTTCGATAATTCACGAGCAGATTGTAGGCTGCTGTTTCATCGCATGGGTACTCGTCCCGCCCCATTGCGTACTGGTTCGAGAGGTGAGCGAAAAGAGTGCCATACTTGGAGGGGTCCGCGCCGGTCACGAGAGCAATGGCAAACGTCTTGTGGTAAGCCCTGTTCTGTCGATCTTCTTCGGAGAGGTCCCTGCCGTCTTAATCTTTGGCGGGGATGAGCCTGTGGTTGGCAGCGATGCTGCCGCCTTGTTGGGTGATCGTGACTGCCCACGCACGGAGGTCGTAAGGTGAGGCGCGGGGACTGCCCTGGGTGCTGCTTGCAGTTTAGAAAACTGCGTTGGGCGTTCATGATGGAGATGAAGCCGTTCTTCTTTTCGTCAAATTGGAGGGTGATTGACCGGATCTGTTTGCAGCAGTTGTTCCTTTATGTCTCCAGTTTGAAGGCTTCCAGTGACCGGAGCTTTTTCTTCATGGATTCGCTACATTGACCAAGTACGACGGCTTGTATGGTCGCGAGGTTCCCTTTGAAAGCTCCCTTTCTCTTTACGAACTCGCGCAATTCCTCATCCCATATGGCCTTTTCAACGGTGGAGACCCCCGGATCAAGTTCCGTGGGCAACTCAAGCCGTGGTTCCTCCATTTCGTCAGCGAAGAGAGCGGTCATGTCCTCGGCAAACTTTAAACTCTTTTTGACGTACGCTTCGGGTGCCTCTAGTGTTTTCGTGAACTGCCTGCGGTCGGTTTGCTCTTCAAAGCATTCGAACACGTTGGCATTCATGCCTTCGGTGTCACCCTTGAAATTGGTACGTGTCGGTCGGTGGGATGTCCTTCCCTGCTGGCCTCGTCCGGACGAGGCGCCGGTTCGGTTCCGTCCTCCTCTCCCTGCTCCTTGTCCGGTTCGTGGAGTCGCTGGGGTGGTGCTGGTACCGGTCCTGCTTGTGTCCGTAGCGGCACTGATGGCGGTGTTGGCAACGGAGCTACTCATCGTTTTGTTCGGTCGGTGTCATGAGGCACACGTTGTTGGGGGCCCGCCACGTACGGACTCCGCTATCTGTAAGGAAGTGAACCTGCTCTCCTGGTCCTCTAACTATATCTTCCGTCACGGTAGCCGTTTTCCCTTCTTTCTTGTTCCACTCAAACTTGTTGATCCAAGTGGCCGGCTTGTGTAGTTTGTTCTTGATCCAGATCCTGTCTCCTTGGCAGAAACTTTGTTCGTCACGTTTCCACTCACGTCTTGTGGGTATGCTTGCTTCGTGAGTGTTACCCAACTTCTTGTCTCTTTTGCTTGTCCTTACTCTCGAGAGCCTCCTTTAGCTGTGCCGTGAGTTCAGCTTCGTGTAGCTTGAGTGTCTTCAAAGCACTCGTTAATTCTGTATCCCTCTCGTTTTCCATATGTCCTCGGAATTTGACACTTTCTCTCGAAACAATGTTGTAAAACCTGATTCTACCACCGCACAGGGTCCTTAACCGAGCACATCTTCTTGTGGTGATTCTAGCGGAGATATTAGCACTGAGAAACAGAAGTCAATCAAACTTGTTCTAGTTGCTGGATTGTTTCGAGAGAATGATATCTCAAAACGAATTAGTTCTACTTCTTTCCTTCTCAGCCTTACGTGCAGTTGAACTAGCGTTCGATGTACCTCTGACTACATCTGCCCACTGGTGACAGGAATTGCAGACGGAGCAATTGCAAGACGGGCTTACGTATACGCCGACACACGTCAGCACCAATTTCCCAGCGACGCTTTGAAAGCACCAAACGATAGAGTCATTCTTTGGGTTCAGCAACCCGATCAGTCTACGAGGGCAACGCGGCTCTGAGCAGAGCAGCGGGCCCAGGTGAGACTAGAAGCAAACCTCTAGCTTAGTTTACCTGTTGCTGGCACAAGACTCTACTGGCACAACCACTTCGTCAATCATGGCACAGCAACCACCCATCGAAATCGAGGGGGGGGGGCGTCCAGGTAGTTGTCGTGAGCTCTACGTCTCAGCCAGCCACCAAGTTGGCGAGCCGGATCCCGAGAGATTGGTGGCTAGCTACCGGTTTACCAAAATGGCGGGAGGCGGCGAGAGGCCGACGCCCTCCCATCTCCGAGAGCAGACGTTTGCGGTCAGTGATTGCCGTTCGATGACCTTCTTATGCCTCGCACGCTCGAAGGGTACTACTGTTGAGGTAGTGTGCTTCACAGAATGATGCGCTACTTTGATTTTCCCGGCGGCGGACTCGGGGGAGGACCGGTGGACCTCAGCATGGCACTCCTCGGAGATGTACGAGCAGCCCAGATACCAGAGGTGGAAGTCGACAACTCCCACTTCGCCCTCATCGGAGGTGCAGGCATTCGAGTACTTACCGTTGCAGGGATGCCCGACCAACTAGCAGCGGCACCGCCAGGAACATATCTTGGCCCCTATGCGGCAGACGCGGAGCTAGTTCGCCCACGCATCACACAAATTATCCCCACCAAGTATGCGGCGGCACTGGTGCATCGAGATGGGGTGTCCCCGGACACTGCATTTCAGGAGTTGTACGGGACGTTTGCTTCAGACGACACTCTTGATGCGTGCTCGGATGTGCTGGCCTGGCTGCGTGTAGCTGCACAGCCCGTGGAGGAGGAGGGGATCTCGCAGCGCTCCCGGCGGTAGCGCAGACATTCCCCTTGCTCCTCCTCCCAACCGCGATCAGCGACCACGTTGCAGCTAAAGTGTTGCATGATCTCCCAGGGCAGCAAGGGCTGGGGACTACAATGGCGGCCCAGCCCGGAATGGAACCGATGCTAGCCGCGGTGCAGCAGTTGGCCGAGAATGTAGGAGTGGGGAACCACGGTGCCCGGGAACCTAAAGGTGTGCAAGACGCATATCGCGAGACCTACCCCCTGTTGCAGCGCTACTGCCGCGTCTCAACAGTAGAAGAGCTGGCACCTCTCTGGGGCCACTTGGCCCGTGGCGGAAAAGCGCGCCATGGATAACGCCACGGTTGCGAATCAACTGGATCAAGGAGTGGCCAATGCGTCCCTGGCGGACATCCGAGGCATACAAGAAAAGGAGAGATCAAGCTGCCGCGCGATCTAAACCAAGTCAGCTATACACTGCAGCGGTTCGCAGTCTTGGCACATGTCTTTCCAAGGTCCGGGAGCCTCGAATCCTTTTGTAACGTGTATGTGGATGCTGGCAAACACATTCAACGAGCGCCTTCCACTCTACCTTGGGCAACACCAAGCGTTGAGAGGGACGCCCTGGTACGAGGTGTACCCTGCGCATATAGTCCGTCATGTCCGAATCAACGTCTACAAGTACATGCAGGCCTTGCAGGTCGGCAATAGCACCACTGCACCCGAGTTACCTCACCTCCAGGCATTGCATCGGTGTCTCCAGCGGGGTTCGTTCCACATGTCCTCGGAATGGCTACCCTTGCCAACATCAGATACTATAGAGCCGATTCCGACTACGCTCGCACCGGCGGGCGCGGTCTCTATTGCCACCAGGACCACGCGTGCCTCAACGGCTACGAGCACGTCGGGACTAACCTCCACCACTGGAAGCCGTGGCGCAAGGGGCGGTACAGCCGCGACTAGCGGCATGTCGAGTACATACGTCGTCAACCTCGCCCGGGACGCAGAGTTTGACGCGTTACAACTGCGTCCGCAGATGAGGGAGCTCCTGCGCCGCGCGCATCCGCCACCTACCAACAACGCCGGACATGAGTTCTGCGTGTCTTGGTGGGGTCGGGGCGGTTGTTATTCGAACTGCGGGCGTGCAGTCACGCACCGCCTGTTCGCCACTACTGCCGAACGCACACGACTCTTGGCCCACGTCCGCACTCACCTCACGACTACGTCTGCCCCGGGTGCGACAGCGGCCAGCACCTGATGGGAACGCCAGGAGGCAGAGGCTGTGTCAGCTCCTGCCCCCTGGCTTTGGCATGCACCTCCTTGGTTTGGCGTGGACGACGACACATCGAGATGGCAGAAAAAGGCACGGATGGATCAGACAGCTGGTTTCGCCTGTGCCGAAGACACACCATTACGTAAGTATGCGACGCAAGCTGCGTCTAAATTAGAACATCTTGCCTGTGGGACTCGTTTGTTGCGGAATGTGCCAGCCGATATAGGCTGCCGACGTCGGTTCGTTGCCACAAGGCGGCTCGATGCTGGAGCACTTACGTCGACGAGGGGGCCGTAAAGTGCCTCTTCGCCACAGGCCCATGGGAGTATGAACGATTCCGCGTCGAGCTGCGTCACGCGGATCGCACTGGTCGCGAAAGACTAGTTGGGAGTTCGTCTGCCGAATGCTTTGAGTTTTTAGCAGGTTTTTGGACGGTGCCTCGTTACGGATAGCCGTACAGCTGGCAATGGTGACTCTCACCACTGGGCGTCGTATCTCAACGCAACCACAGACACCGGCTAATCGTAGACTACACCTACTCAGGTGTCAATGACGAGACGCCTTGCCTTGCACCACCGGAGGCCATGCAATTCGGCAAAGCCTTACAGCGGGTGCTTACCAAGGTGGTCCATGCCGACCCGCGCTACGGACCCGCCTGGCTCGCAAAAATCGATATCGCTGACGGTTTTTATCGATCCGCCTTCAGCCACACGATATCCCTGTCTCGGCATGGTCCTCCACCGCCGGAGAGGATCCGTTAGTGGCTCTCCTGCTCGCCCTACCAATGGGGTGCGTTGAAAGCCCCCCTTACTTTACTGCGGTAACCGAGACCGCATGCGACCTCCTGAACGATACCCTCCGGCGCGGCGACTATAAACCACCAAATCGCCTCAAATCCCTCGCGTCCACACCGCCAGCCACGCCGACACCCCGATGGCCTGACACCCCGATGGCAATCGAGGAGCAGACCTGCCTGGCCCGCCCGGGCTCGACAACTCCACGTGCACCTCCATACGCTTATGGAGACGTCTATGTTGACGACTTTATTTTGGTGGCACAGACGAAGCGCCACCGGCAACGAGTGCTGCGTGCAGCCCTGCATTCCATCGACCGCGTGTTGCGGCCCCTCTTGCGTGACGACCCGCTCAGTCGAAACGATCCCATCTCCATTAAGAAACTCCGCCAAGGCGACGCCTGTTGGTCCACTACCAAGACTATTCTGGGCTGTGGCGGGTACGTTGACTCTCCCACCACATCGGCTCGCTCGCTTGTACACGTTACTTGACGCATTCCCCTCTTCGCGGCGGCGCGCCCCCTTTCCCGACACCATTCAGCACGCGCTAGTGACTAGTGCCCATCGCGCCGGCACCATTTCCATCTCCGATCTCGAACTTGCGGGCACTCTGGCCCACAAACAGATCCTGGTCCAGGGCACCCCCGAGGTGGCCGAACGGCCGATCTGGCTCGGTGGCGACAACCGCGCCTCGCTCGCATGGGCATCCAAAGGATCCGCCACGGCCAGCACAGCCCGTGCCTACCTTGCATCTGGGGGCTTTACACCAACGCCACCAGCGTTACGTTCCACAACACGATCACATCCCGGAAGCGTGAATGTGATAGGATGATTTGCCAGTCGCCTGTGGCATCTCAAACGATGATTCACTTCTCACCACTCTTTGACCTACCCACAGGGCGCCTCGTGGCAATTGCAGACCTCGATCCCGCGATGTACTTCGCAGTGATTGGCGCGCTATCACGACGGCGCCCATTCCAACCAATCTTCCGCATCGCTGCGTTCGCCTCCGCCACCTGGCGTATCTGGGAACGTTTCTGCATCGACAGCGGCATCCGCACCGACCTCCGCGACATCCCTGGAGACCACGTCCCCAACCTCCTTCTCTTCGCTCACCAGTATCGCACCGGGCGCATCGCGCCCAGCGATCGGCCCGTCCGGTCTCGCACCGTGGAGGACGCCGTACGCCACGTGGCGCACCAGGCGTTTACCCGGGTGGGGGCCGTGGACCCTCGCCTGAACACGATCGGCGACGTTGACTTCCGCTTGCACGCGCTCTTCCATTCTTGGAAGAAGTCCGACCCCCCTTCTTTGCGTGTGAAACCCCTTCCCCTCCTTGTCCTGCATCATGCGCATCGCCTGGCTGCCACCACCCCCAACGATTCTCCGACCCACGCGGCTGGCGATTATCTTCTGTTGGCGTTCTACTTCCTCTTGCGCCCCGGGGAATACAGCGGCACACCGCAGACCGACGCCGATGACCTCTTTCGCGTTCAGGACACCGGCGTGTGGATCGGCCATCGCCGCTTGAACCCCCTCCTCTGTCCCTCTGACGACCTCGTGGCCGCCACTTTTGTCATTGTCACATTCACGACCCAGAAGAATGGCGTTCGGGGCGAGACCTTGGGCCACGGCCGCAGCGGCCACCTCACCACCCTCTGCCCGGTCGCCGCCCTCACCCGTCGCCTCCTCCACCTGCGGCTCGTGGGCGTCACCCCCACCACGCCTCTTAATGCATATCGCTCGTCTGCGACGGCCCGCTGGCGGTTCGTCGTTCTCCCCACCGACTACACGTCCCTGCTCCGATTTGCGGTTGCGCTCTTCCCCTCGTCCCTAACGGACTTTTCGCCGCGCGACGTCTCCGCCTGCTCGAGGCGCGCAGGCGGCGCCATGGCCATGCTCTGCGGCGGCATCGACTCCGAGCGTATCCGGCTCATCGGCCGCTGGCGCTCGGACGAGAAGTACCGCTACCTGCACGTCCCAAGCCCAACCGGTGATGGCAGGCGTCGCCGCCATCATGCTGCGTGGCGGCGACTACCGCCTCAACTGCCCACCCATCTCCGCCGACGCCGGCGTCCCACCCATACTTGCTCCACAGGCCCCAGTGGCCGAGGAGGTGCCTCCCACAAGTTAAGAACGGAACTAGGTGGCACCCCCGAGGTTTGCGGGTACGGCAGCATAGTAAAAGCGCCGTTCCACCAACCTTTACTTTCATACTACACGACTACATACGACTACATCAGCAGTACTACTCACTAACCCGACGCGGCGGTCGCAAGTTGGAAAGTCCTGTTGTAAGCGGGAGTTCCCGCGAGGGCGACGTAGCTTCCACTACTGTCATAGTTGCATCGTTACTGGTCTGTTTGTTTGTGCATTCGCTCGTACCGTCGTCCGGCTGTCCAGAACCTCCAACAATCATACCTTATACACGTAGATGTATCATATCAGTGACAGTATGTATGTCATATGCATATTTCGTACCAGGTATGATACTATGCACTATGCACTGTGCGTACTCCGAGTTCGTACCTGATACGAGTACGAGTACAGAGTACAAGTACAGTTGTACAGCTGGTTTTCTGTTCTAAAATCCGGGCGCACGTCCCAGTATTAATTCTACGCTAGACCGATTTCACTGCCAATATGACGTCACGAGGGCGGGACTTTGTCGTGTTGGAAGCAAGGCTTCCACAATGAGATTTTCAAGCCGTCGTTTGCAACATTTCCATTCTAATCTATAGATTTACCTCCTGCAGTCACCTTCCTATGTAACTCAGTGAACCTACTGTTGGTGATAAATCTATAGATACAATGGTTGACAAAGGTAAATATGCTATTTTGACTGATGCCGTCATGCTACTTCGAACAGACATCACGTATGGTCCGAGATTGTCAAATTGCTGGCTTCCTGCATCAACTTGGGCTGAAGCTTTAGGGAGATTTGATGTCAATGCGTCCCTTGGCGTCATTGATGTAAGAAGGTTCAATACAGGGATGTCCAAGTCGGCTTCTTTCGGAGAATTGATGCACCGATTTGATGGATCAAACACAACAGGAGTGTTCAGAGTCACATACAAGAACACATTCTATTACTACTTCACAGAGAAATCAAGGCAGATACGGTACCCATGTCCACTTAACAGTGCATGGAACGAAAAGTAATGGAAGCAGCCGCAAATGTGCTAGTCATTCCAAGCACAAGATCAAGACCCGCTCTCGACACAATGATAACTACACCTGTCAACACGGAGGCTACAACGGGAGGAAGGATCGAGACATTGTTGAGCAATCACCGAGCAAACGAGCAAGGATAGGAGATACTGGTGCGGCCGCTGTAATGATTGCTGCTGATGCTTCTAGCTCGTTACTGGCCATGTAGCCCAGAGGCATACCGAGTGTTCAAACCACCAAAGAAACATGGGACAACGAATTGCGAGGATGGGAATGATACTGATTTCGATTCTGAAACTCCAATGGAAGCACTTCAGAGAAGGATTGTACTGCTTCAAAGCGTTCATGAGGAAGAAAATAATTGGAGGAATGTTGTGCAAGGTAGAGATATCGACAACGTGTGTACCAAAGCTGAGATATGCGCTGTCAGGCAAAGGGCGACGTTTCTTTGTTATGCGTACCGATTGGCTCTTGCAAAAATGAATGAATGGACGTGGCAAGACTGTTGCACTGAATCTTGTAAGGTATTGAACACTGTTGGTATGACGCAAGCAACCTTCTATAAAACCATCGCAAATTGGAACATTGTGTTCCGTAATTTTGAATGCTTCCCAAACCCAAACTTGTCTGTTCAGTGTGGAAACGACCTCTTCCTCGAGTTCTCGAAGTGTTTCCATGCGCAAAGGAGCAGATTGTTGCATTTGGCGTCGAGAACTTGTCACATCTTTCAATTGAAGCAGTCTATCAATTCGTTCATTCGTCTGTAATCCCAAGGCTGGCTGCGTTGTGGAAACGTGAATCGGTAGTAGACGAAGATACTGCAGAAACGTCAACATTGAGTACAAGTACTACAGCCATTAATCCTACTAGCAATCCTGTCGATGTCGATCAAGATGAGGATGATATTGCGCATTCCTTCGCGCACATAGACTTAAAAACATGAGCTTCACAACAGCATGGCGCTGGATGCGATTACTCGGATTCAAGTATGATACGAGAAGGAAGAGCCTACGTCGATGGCCATGAACGTGAAGATGTTGTCGCACATCGAAATGCATTCTGCAAGAACTACCTTACCGTGCTTGAGCCACGTTGTCGGCGTTGGATTCAGCTTCCACTCAGTGAAGCTGCTACGATCAAGACCTTAGACACAGATTTCGGACATCATTACTATGATATTATATCTGATGAGACTCGTTGAGTTTCACGTTGACTATTGGAAGAATTGCATATCAAGAATCAAAAGGGGAGAAGAGGCAGCGCGAGATGTTGAAGCAAAACAAGATACGAGTGTCATCATCAGTCAGGCCCTTGATGATTATTGGTCAAGATGAGTCTGTCTTCGCGCAGTATCTACTGTCCTCCAAACAATGGGTTGGGCCAAAGGACAAGTGCCACTTCTGCCCAAGTCGGAGGGCGATGGGTATATGCTTTCTGCGTTCGTGTCACGCGAATTCGGCTTTGGCAGGCAGATGACAGAGGATGAGTTACAAAGAGTGAATATGGCAAGGCAAACAGCAGCTCTCGGCGGTGGAAATTACCTCGATACAACAGCTGCGATGGAAATCTTGGGAACAACGAGGAAGCCGATTTTGTTGGAATCCCCTTCGTAAAATACTTGTTCATCGGAATCAATAATCAGGGTTATTGGAATTCATACACATGAGTCTTCAGCTTGAGGATGTGGTTGATTGCCTACGAACTATATCCAAGCTTCGATTTTGTATTTTTGTTCGATCATTCTCAGGGACACGCTCGCAAACGTGATGGTGCACCAGTGCGATCAACATGCAAAAGAACTTTGGAGGATCAAAACAGCAGATGAGAGACACAGTCATAATGTCACAAGAGGGTTATCTGGCACACACTCACCAACCCTGGGCATCGGAGACACACAGTCAATGGTATTCAATACTGACGACTGTGGCCCATGGTATTTGACACCAGAGCAACGTGACTTACAACGTCATGATCGAATAATGGGAAAAGAAGCAAGCCAATTGAAAAAACAAAGAAGACCCTTCTTGAAGAGCTCAACGAAAAGGGTGTGACGCTCCAACAAAAACGGGTACACTAAAGCCGAACTTCAGGAATTGGCAAGAAACAATTCAATCGAAACTCACAAAGAAGTCGACAAAATCCTATCTGGATGGGAAGGAAAATCTAAAGGCATGCTACAAGTTCTGTGGGAAAGAGGACTGATTGATCCAAGTGAGTTAGATAAATACACTGTCGACGGAAAGAAAGACACAATTTCAGGGAAGATTGACTTACGGTATTCCCTACGCCATCTCATCGCAGAGTGTGCTGATTTCAAGGATGAGGAAACGGCACTTCAGTACCTTGATCTCAGCTGGGCATCACGGTACTTCACCAAAGTTCCATGCCGAATTAGCAGGGGAAGGCATTGAATTTTGCTGGGGTCACGCAAAGGCTTTCTACCGACGGGTTCCTGTATCTCAAAAGAGGGGACGAGAATTTCAAACAACTGTGAGAGATTCAACGTGTTCAATCAAGGAGTTGACCAAAGAAAGGATGGGAAAGTTTGCTTCGAGAGCACGCGCATATATTTGTACTTACCATCATCTTTTGAGAGTCAGCAGAGAATGAGGCAGCAAGGTCGTACCCACAACTTCATCGCCACAAGTATAACAGAAGATCAAGGACTTCTGTACTCCGAATCCAACGCCTGATGAAATTGTTCAAGTCTCACAGGTGTGCATTGGACTTCGATCGTGGCTTCGTCAACAGTGCACTCAAAGAAGCAAAGACAAGAAACGAGGAGGACGAGGTGTGATCATCATGTCGACAGAGATGGATTTTTATGGTCGCAGGAGACAGCTGCTACTAAAACTTGATAAAGGATATGGAAATAATATGCGTGCATGGTACGAATTGTACACAACCTACGTTCGGACGCTTCAACGAAAAACCAGCTGTACCTGTACTCCGATAATAATATACCGGTATATAATAGGGACTTTAAGCAAAAACTGAAAAATCTCTGCGCGCGCACGTTTTTTGCCCTCCTTCAGCCTCACGGAGAAAACCCGATGTCACACTTCATGTCTCCGGTATTCAGATTCCAACTTTAAGCTGAGCTAACGCTAAAGTTGTGCGCAGAACCAAAAAACATGGCCAACTCAACCTTAAAATGCCATTTTAAAGTTGCGTTGTCAGGCAACCTCTATCTCCGCGCGCACCAGGACACCTTTGGCCGCGCCATAAGTTTCCTCGTGGATTTCTACACCTAGGTCATGGAACTACTACTACCATGGATCTCCGCTACCTGGTACCAGTACTGTGGTTGGCGACGAGCAACAAGGTTCTCAACTCCGATGAGGAGCAACAGCAAAGGTGGAGGGAATCTGCTGCGTCATTGTCTTCAGCTGAACAAAGACAACACCTGTCCACCAGGAAGAGCACAACATCTATCATGTCAGTTGGTGGAATGGCAGCATCGAATTCTAACGGTGGCATAGTGCACATTGCACATAGTATTATAATACAAGATAGTCGAGTGACTGGCGTAGGTCTGGGTCCGATCAAACACTTCCCACGGACTCGCTGGAAACTGAAAAAAATGCTCGTTCCGATCACGCATAGAATCGTCACTCAACATCGTTCCCTGGATACAATAAGTCCTTTCCGATTCTCATATCAATGGTCCCGATGCGAGTACCAGGGCCTTGTCACAATTAGATTGTAAAACATCAAATCCTGCGTTCTCGAGAGAAAGTCTTTCACGTACACTAGTAAGGCATCGGTGGCGATTGCTGCTCAAATCTTGTTGAACTCGTAGTGTGCCGCCGAGCACAAGTGTTCTTTCCATTCCATCGCGAGACACCTCCGACATTGTGATATTTGTAATTCTCGATCCTTGTCGGGCAAAAATGATGCGTCGACAGTCGGATCCTTGAACATTTTTTGGTTTTAGCTGAAGGGGCAATCGTATCATCCACTTCTCCCTTTTGAATCCGAGCTGCTCACTTGAAATCTCGGCCGTCACAAGCCCAAACTTTAAAAGCATTTTCCGACTATTACAGGATCGTGTTGGCAGCGAACGCCAATTGACCCTGTTGTCGTTTCTTGGTCAACGCAGCGGCAAGAGAAAACGCAGCGGCAAGAGAACTCGCAACGTGCCTTCCACCGTGTTGATTCTTGATGTGGGACGACAAAAGTTAGCTCCAAAGTCACCCACGATGATTTGCATTGCAATGCTGTGGATCTACGGCGTACTGTCTCTGCATTTTAGCAACAGCAGTTTCATTTTTTGGTGCGCACGACGAAACGTTTTTGCTTAACCGAACTTCCAAAGCATCGTGACTTTGAGTAACTCAAACTTCTGAGTGCCGGAGCGCACAATCCGGTACTCGACGAATGCTAAGGTTGCGCGCGCGCACAACTTTTCCAAGATTTGCTTAAAGTCCCTAAGAGCACCATTAAAGGCGTGGTTTTTTTTGTGGTCAAATGACGTACATGTTACGAAAATGTGACGATTCATAACGGCTTCTCCAAGTTTCGGTTTTCTTATCAAGACTGGCATGCTCGGTCACAAATGCTGAAAGTGGCAACATTAAAGGTGTAAAATGCAAACGTACTCGGAGTCTTTTATCCTACGCGGAATCTTACGTGCACTGTTGGTATAATCCGTTCTTTGCTTTCTCGTCAGATAATGCATACTTTCGCACCACCATATACCTGCATCATGTCGTCTGCATTTGGGAATGCCACCACATTCTTGCTGCTGGTGGGATCTGCATTCCTTCCTCTGCTCTTTGCATATTACCAGCAGCAGCAAGAGCAAGAACAAGAGCGTGAAGAAACGAAGGCGACAATGCTGGCATTGAGAATGCTGTAGCTATGGTTGCCGAGGTTGTCTGCAAAGTTCGTCGACAGCTTGAGAGAGGAGAAGAAGATGACGATCTCCAACCAAAACGTCGTCGTCGTTCCCGCTATCAACATGGTCGGGCAAAGCGTGCAATTCAAGATGACTATTTCTCCCCCACGCCAATTTTTGACGACAAGCAATTTGAGAGGATATTCAGGATTACCAAAACGATGGTTCAACGAATCATACAGATTTGTGCAAGATCTGACCCTTTTTTTACTGAGATACAGGACGTCAGTGGTCAATACGGAATTGCACCAGAGGCCAAGATCCTGATTGCTCTGAAGCAGGTTGCATATGGATGCTCTCCAAATGCATTTCGTGATTACTTCCAGATGAGCGAAGGGACAGCACGACAAAGTCTCCTCAAGGTCAGCCGTATTATTTCGTCGGATGAAGAATTGACAAGCGTATTTTCGAGGCGGATGACGCGAAGCGACGCCCGGAGAGTTTCATTGATGCACGAAGCCCAGCATGGTGTTCAAGGTATGCTTGGGTCACTCGATTGTATGCATGTCTGCTGGAAAAACTGCCCTGTTGCATGGCAGGGTTCACAGATGGGAAAGTCTGGTAAGCCGTCAATCGTACTCGAAGCTTTTGCCGACTACAATTTGTGGTTCTGGCATCATTCCTTTGGATGGCCCGGATCACTCAACGATATAAATATATGGAATCGTAGTTGTCTCTTGAAAAGCTTTCTTGATGGTTCTTTTGCTAGCGATGTCGATTTTGAATTCGAGGTGGGAACGAAAGTTTTCAATCGACTTTGGCTGTTGGTTGATGGAATTTATCCAGAACTTTCTCGATTTGCAAAGACAATTCAAGAACCAGCTGGAAGGAAGGCATCCAGGTACGCTGTATGGCAGGAAGCTGCAAGGAAAGATATAGAGCGAGCATTTGGTGTGCTCCAGCGGAAGTTTCACGTGTTGGTAAAGAAGATTGAGTTTTGGTACATTGGCGATATTGCCAGTGTTGTCAACACTTGTATTATACTGCACAATATGATGGTTGCGAATCGAATTGACAGTGGTGAAGTTGAATCCGAAGCATTTTATGTGTATGACAACAGTCTTGACAATGCCGTAACTACGGAAGAAGCAGAGCAAGCACATGTGAATAGGAGAGTGGCGGAGATGGACCTGCATCGGCATTTGTACGGAATCAATAATGCTGCAATCGTGCATCGAAATGATCAAGATGCAGCCTACATTGACGCCTTGAAATTGCAATATGTCCAGCGACGGTGGGAGTGTTTATATGACGTGGAAGAGCACCTTCGATTGCGAGGCGCAATAATGGATCACATCAACGACTAATCATACGTGTAGTAGTATCTTGTAGAAGCAGCTGCTGCAGTCGTCGTTGCTGATAGTTGCGATTGGATAGAGTGTCTCGTGGTGGTACTAGTACCAGCTTGAACAAATGCTACTATGGCTGCTGCTGCTCTCAAACCCTTTTGTACTAGTAAGAAGACTCGCTACTAGTACTTATCAATAGTTGTTCCTTCTACTACCTACTTTTTGTTTAAAGAACGATGCTGCTGGAATTGTTGTTGCTGCTGTCACCCTTCCCCTCCTGTCTGTAGTCCTGCTGCTGCTCAAGACGACGTCTCTTGTCACGCGATTCGGCCATTCTCAAAGCCATCTGTTCCTTTGCATACGCCTTCCTATCCGGTGTGTCAAGAGACTGTACCATCCGCATATCCTGTTCCGCCTTCATATTCTCCAACAAGGCAGTTCCGACATTTGCAATTACTTCCGAGATGTTCTGCATGAGATCTCCCATTCCTTGCACTCCACCCTTCGTGCCATTGTTATCAACATCAGAGGATTTGCCAGCTTCCTGTTTTACGAACACTTCCGAAACCACAGCTTTCACAATCTTTGCATCTACTTCCGCCTGGCGAGATTTCTTTTTACCAAGTGGACGCTTCCCAAGTTCGTCCTCCTCAATTTTAGTACGAAAGCTCGAGAACTTATTTCTGTCCTTCAGGTAGTCATAAACAGTATAGAAGTCAAATGGGTGACCGTACCTTTGTTTAAAGAGCTCCAGACATGCAGCTTTATGGTCATCAGCATTCCATCCACTACTCATCTGTGTCGTCTCGACAACCCCCATATACTTCATGACCTCCGGTGCAATCTGGCCTTTGAATCGGTTAAAGATCGAGTCCGCACTACGACCAGGGAACAAGCTTCCGACACCTTTCTTGGTGTACTCTTCATGAGTTGCATGAGAACTGTTCTCGAGTAGTTCCTTGTCAGCTGCGACGTGATCCTTGGTAAAATCTGTGTAGATGTCGAACATCTGTTTCTTGAAAACCCTGCCTTTCTGGTGAGCTCCGCAAATCGCGTTCTCGGAAGCAGCAATGAAGGCACGTGCAACAATGAGGTCTTCAACATTTGTGTAGCCGGGTCCGCGAGCCTTCGTCGTAGCGCTTGATGCAGCTGAGGTGGGTGTCGAAACAGGGGCATCGTCCATTGTGGTGGTGGTGGTGGTGGTGATGATGGTCGCGGCGTACACGATTGATGAGATTTGATACGATTTGCAATTTTTTGATCCGCTATCAAATCATGCCTGATTTGGTAGCGGATCAAAAATTTCAGAAGTCAGGCCAGCGCGAGACCCTTGGCGCGCGTTTTTAAATTTGATAAATCGGCCTTTAAAGTTGCCATTTCGGAAATTCACGGAGGTTTCGCGCCGGCCGGTCATTTGATATGATTTGATATCGCCCATTAATGATGCTCTAATAGGTAAGCTTCCCGATTCGGGATGCTCGGCTACATTTTGCAGTACTAGTAGTAGCAGGTTCCAGTACAATTGTACCAGGTATCATACCACGTACTAAAAGTTATCATACCCTGGTACTTGTGCAACATTTGTATCATACTCTACTATACTTCTAGTACTATCGTACGAGTCTCGAGTGCAAGTTGATGTTGCTCGATGAACTGGAGCAGAAGGACCATGTAACCATGTATCATACGTATGCATATATACTGATATATACACATACCCGTAGACCCTACCTGGTACTCGGACTACATTGTACGATGGCGCTTGTAGCACAAGTACCAGGTATAGTACAAGTAGCCAGATTCATCAATCCCCTTTACACCTGCGATGAAATTTTTTTCGCAAGCCCACCAAACAAAATCGCATTTCGTTTTATTTGCCAATCTGTCACGGAGAGTTGGAGCTCTTCTTGCCCTTCACCTTTTTGAATTTGAAACGACTCGGAGGACGGAGGGACTTGCGAAAAAGGTTTGATCATGTCGACGCTTCCGCCGTATTCAACCTATCGAACAGACAACAAGGTGAGTGCTGTGTGGCGCTCGAAGGACAGCTGGGTGTCGCTCGTTGTGACAGAAAAAACGAACGGTTGAAGGAAAAAATGTCGACATACAAGCTCCCCTTCGGCTCCAAAACATCGGTATCGGCAGGCATGTCTCCCTTTCCCCTTTTTTCATCGTCGCATCGACATCAACGCAACTGAATGATGCGACGTGATGGCGGAGAGGTTAACGGATGACACCATCTCCAAAGTCAAAATAGAAAATCTTGCTGGGTACTATGTACTGGTACTCCAAGTACTGTATCATGACATGTGTTCTGGCCTTCCCACCAGCATTTTGTTGTTAGTCATGTTAATCGAGGATTCTTCCATCGATTCACACTTCACACGCCGGACGCCGGAATAATTCAAACTTGAACATACCTGTACCGGTGCATGATCGCATAACTCCAGGATTCGACCTGTAGCGCGTTCGCAGGTGTAGTGCCCCATCTGCAACTTGACTAACCCCACATACCGCTTCTTCAAAAACAATTTAGCAGCAAATGTTGTATCCACAACAATTGTCACACGGGAATGTGCTCACCTTTACCCCACCAGGATTCAAACAAACTTTGAATGTGAAGTTTCCAGACTGTCGATTGGCAGTCTGTGAGAAATGTAAAAAGAACTATAAGACCAGGGATATGTGTCGCGTTCGCAACTCTCACACAGCAGAGCCTTGGACGACAGCGTATATGTGCTTCACTTTGGACGACAATTGCACAGACGAAAACGGAAAGTACATTGAAAAGCCCCTGGCGGTCAGGATGATTCAGTGGCAGCCATACTGTGTCAAGACGCCGTTCGATCCTAAGACTCCTGTCTGTTCTGCTTGCAAGAAAACCAATAGAACTCGATCTTTCTGTCGCGAGCGTCATAAGCATCGTCAACTCCCTTGGTGCACGGTCTATGTGCTACTTAGTCCAGCCGACACAATTGATCCCGCAACCCGTGTCGCGCCTGAGAGTATCCCACTGTCAGACATGGATAAGAATCCGGATCTCAACAAGTCAGAAGATGAGACAAAGGGCGACGATGAGGCTAGCGTCAAGGGTGAATTCAGCATCGCCGGCAACGAGGCAACGGACACCGAGGGCGTACCATTGCCGTCGGAGGATAGGTTATCCAAACAGGAAAAATCAGGAGAGGAGGCCGACGATGGGGATGACATCAACGATATATCTGAAAGCCGGACCTTTCTCGCGAAAGTCTCTTGTCGCCACTCTTCAATTCATTGGCTGGAGCTCGCGGAATTCGATGCCGCAGATGCCGCTGCGGTTCATGGCCTCATTCCTCCTGATGGCCATGCTGCGATGGGAAGAGTGATGCCTATGCAATCAGTTGATCCTTCTCAATACTACACACACCCGATGGGAGGATATGCCGCGCAGCAGCATCAGTTCAACCTGAAGTCTCACCAGCAGTACTTTTTCCAGATGCAGCAGCGAACCCACCAAGCCTATGCCGCCCAACATGCCCAACAAACCCAATGGCAACAGCAGTACAACCAACAGAGTCCCATGCAGCTCCAGCATGCAACTAGTCAAGTAGCAGCGGGTGTTCCAACAGGTGGACCATCTGCTCGCGCGACCGCCGGAGACATGCCTTCTCAACAGTCTAACCAAGGCCAACACGCAGAGCAATCCGCAGGAGCTGCGGCAGCCGCTGCTCAACACCAACAGGGTCACGCTCAATGGGCTTACCATCAGCAGATGTACCAGAATCAGATGGCCCAATTTCAACAAGCGGGAGGGGTTGTTCCTCAACATGCAGGACAGCCCAATGCTGGGGATCAACAAGTCGATTATTCCCAGCATGTTGGTCACGATCCTGACGATATTGAACCCTCGCCGGTACACGGTGTTGATGACGATAGGGATACGAATGACGTTAAGCGAACACGGTATGTCTGAGTGAAGGTATGACGTCTTGACTACAAGTACAAATCATAAGGAAAAATAATGCTTCGGCATGTCGTTACCTTATGTATCCGTACTGTTTGAGAATGTCCTCATTCTTACGCCAGTCCTTTTCAACTCGTACCTGCAGCTCCAAATAGACCTTTGCCTGGAGGAATTCTTCAAGCTTTTCCCTTGCTTCTACTCCAATGATTTTGATGATTTCACCACCCTTTCCGACAACAATTCCTTTCTGCGATTCTCGCTCGACAACAACCGATGCCGAAATATGAATGACTGGCTTACGATCACCTTCCTTGGGTTCCTTGAAAGAGTCTATACGCACTTCGCAGCAGTATGGTACCTCTTTTCTAAGGTTTTGAAAAAGCGACGCTCTAATAATCTCAGACGAAAAGAATCGTTCCGATCGATCAGTCAACGTATCTTCGTCGTACAGTGGAGGTCCCAACGGCAAAAGTTCCTTGCATATATTCTCAGAAATGGTAGTGATGCCATCCTGGAACATACCAGAGAGTGGGCGACCAAGCGCTCGAAATGCAGCCGGGACATCCTCCTTGCCCATAAGAATCTTACGAAGGAGATCAACTCCTGCTCCGTGAGAGCCTTCGCTCGCTGAAATAGGCAAGATAACAACTGCTTGCGGAAGCAAGTGCCTCCACCTTGCAACGGCTTCCTCGACAGTGACGGTCCTTCCGTCAACTTGGTTTTCGTCAGGGTTTACACGAGTCGCCAAATCGATCTTGTTGATGACAACAATAACTGGCTTCTTACTCCGTTGGACCTTTTCAAACAAATTGTCGTCAGGGATGGGCGTGCTAAACAAATCCGTGACGACTAACAAGACGTCGGAATCATGAAACGCTCCCATGACTGCTTCCATCATACCCTCTTGCAGCTTGTAGGCAGGTTCTTCAATGACCCCTGGCGTATCTACCAGACACAGCTGTCTATTTGAGTCCGTCACAACCCCGAGGATTGCATGTCTTGTCGTCTGAGGTCTTCGAGTTGCAGCACAAAGTTCGGTTTCCAACAGGGCATTCATCAATGTCGACTGTATTATTGTTCATAGTGGCGGGGGTTAGCAAGAGCATCTCCTCCAACACGCATTACACATTGTTGGCAACAATTCTACCCACTAACCTTTCCCATATTCGGGGCACCAACAATACATACAAAGCCACATCGGTGATCCTTCCCCCCAGAAGGAAGACGTCCTTCGTACTGATAGACGTCATCAAGTTGATTCAGAATTTCCTGCTGTGTTTCTTCAGCGCCGAATACTCGAGTAGCAGTCCTTGATTGTCTGGGAAACTTAAACGTTAGTGCACTTGCAGATGCAATTGTCGCTACTAGCAGACATTGAATCGTCTTCATCACAAGAGTCTACGGCTGGTGTTTGTTCAGTACGCCCCATAAAGCGGGAAGAAGTGTCATGTGATCAATGATACTTTGATCTCGGCATCGCTGGACACCCTTGAAGCTGTGCCCGGAATCACATCATCAGAAATCAGAACAGGCGGAGTCCGAGTTGCGAGTTCGAGTTTTGAATTTTGGGTGGTGTCAGTGTGTCAGTGGTCTGTGTTCGCTACACTACTGGCAGTCCGACTACTGTACATAGTAGCATTTCGTACAGTATCAAGCATACGAGTACAAGTAGTATTGCAAGTAGGCATCTCATGTTGCGAGTTGCGAGTTGCGAGATGCTGAGTACGTCTTTCAACCAGTATGCATACCAGTAGTCTAGTACTGGCGTCGAACGTTCCAACGTTAAAACTATCATTCAGGTATGAATATGTTCATATGTTGGTATGTTTCATTTAACAACCTGCTACAGTTGTACTACATAGTATCATACCGGTAGTCGTAATCGTAGTAGTAGTACTGTGCAGGGGTATCTCTAGAGAAAAGAAATCGGAATACTGGTATCGGTAGTTTGTAGTGGACGCCACTGGTCTATACAGTACCAGTACATACAAACAGGTAGTACCTGGTACTTGTAGCTGGTAGACCTACTGTTCATGTCATTTGTGCTTATGATGAAAGGACTGTACGGTAGAACTGGTACCGGTACGCACTCTTTGCACCCCTCTCATATCCATCTTATCCATACTCCAGTACTCCGAGTACACAATACCCACGTTACGTGAACGCTACTAGACCCCCTACACGTACGCGCATTTGTAGAGATGACGCAGGATAGTGTCATTGCGTGCACCGAAGGTGCGCCGCCGATCGTGCTTCTCCTCAAACATTGACCGTAGGGGTGGTTCAGGTTTCACGTACCTGGTACCACGTACGAGTATAGTACACTTGTACCTCTTGCCAGGTACAACGTGTACAATACTGTCGGCTACTGTACCGGTAGAACGGTAGCTCGAGTACATGTGATACGTAGAACAAACAAACTCGAAAGTTGTGTGTTGTTCACTGTTCACCCTTCACACTCACACTCAACGGATATTAAACGTATCCCTGACTAAGATCCTTCCTACGACCGTTGGCATATTTGTGCGGCGTTCGGCAGGCCGGATCCGATCCTTCCGTGTGCCTCCTTTCAGTTTCCAAAGTCATCGCCTCACCGGAGCATTGCCAAAAGATTGAGAACTGCCTTTGAAGCAGATCGAGTTATCCCATCTCGTAAAGCTTTCACCCAATTCTCAATCCTTCTGCGTGTAGTTACCGACATTATCTACACCTGGAATCATGTCCGTTCCAGTGATTTTCAATGAAGCGCTGAATGTAAGTCACTGTGCATTGCTGGTGCCCGCCAATGGATTGCCGTTGCGACATACCACAAGCTACGCGGAGATTCCGTAGGCGAAAATGTGCGAAGCAGTAATCCACCTTCATATATCTCCGTGTGACGTTATTGCTACGTTTATGGGCCAACATGCGCAAGAAATAGAGACTGAGTAGAGCAAACGAGGCGGAGCAATAGATCGTGGTGGAAGGCGCGATCGAGTGTGGATTCAAAATGACGTTGGTACCTAGAAATCAGTCGTGATACGTGTTGCAGGAGCGATGAAAGCTTGCATTGAGTGGATCATCGAGTTTATTCACATGGCTGTGCGATGATTACCTTGCTGTTGAAGGTGGTGTTGCCATTATACCGTCGACGCTGCGATATTCTAACACGCTTCTCTCCACATTAATACAGCTTCAACAACTCGGTGTCCCTGAGGCATCCATCAAGCATGGCAGCACTACGATGGAATCCGATAAGTGGATTGTGTGTGTCGAACCAACGCAGGTTACCCTAGTTGATCTGCAGAACGGTGCACAAGTCACAAGGCGCCCGATTCAGGCCGAAGCTGCGATCATGAATCCTGTCACCAACGTTCTCGCTTTGAGATCAGGAACTACCTTGCAGATCTTCAACCTTGATGCTAAGGCAAAGGTGAAGTCTCACACTATGCCTGAGCCGCTGGTGTTTTGGAAGTGGACGTCGGTTGCAAACCTTGGTCTCGTCACTGCCACGGCAGTGTACCATTGGTCCATGGAAGACGCCAACCCTCCTGTGAAGGTCTTCGATCGTCACCAGACACTGGGACCAGGCTGTCAGATCATCAACTACAAGGTGTCTCCCGACAACAAGTGGTGTGTCCTTGGTGGTATCTCTGCTGGTGCTGGAGGTGTTGTCAATGGTAACATGCAGTTGTACAGCATCGAGAAGAAGGTGTCTCAACCTCTCGAAGGTCACGCTGCCTCTTTTTGTTGTCTCACGATCGCCGGGCGTCCTGATCCTGCGCAGGTCCTCGTATTCCACGAGAAGAAGGCGACGAGCCCACCAGGTGAACCTCCCAAGCTCTTCGTGATGGAAGTTGGCAGAGACCCTGCTTTGGGACCACCATTCCGCCTCCCACCGACCGCAATTCCTATCCCTGCCGATGCTGCGGGTGATTTCCCTGTCAGTCTCGTCATTGATCCAAAGAATGACATCGCGTACCTTTTGACTAAGATGGGATACTGCTACATGTTTGATATCCACACAGGGAAGACTATGTATCGCGCTAGGGTCACCCAGGATACTGTCTTCGTCACATGTGCACAGGAGTCGACAGGGGCTATCTTCGGAATCACCGTTCGCAAGGGCCAGGTCTTCCGCTTACAGCTCAACGGTCAGGCGCTCGTTCCTTACATCACGTCAACACTTCGCGACAATGATCTTGCCATCAAGGTTGCTGGTCGTCTTGGCTTGCCTGGTGCTGAGAACTTGTACATGGCTGAATTTGAACGCTTGATTCAAACTGGTGACGTGTTGGGGGCTGCTAAGCTTGTTGCTTCCTCGGGCGGAGTCTTGCGTACTCCTGGTACGATTGCTCGATTCCAGCAGATTCCTGCTCAACC
This sequence comes from Fragilaria crotonensis, assembly GCA_022925895.1. Classification (NCBI taxonomy): domain Eukaryota; phylum Bacillariophyta; class Fragilariophyceae; order Fragilariales; family Fragilariaceae; genus Fragilaria; species Fragilaria crotonensis. The sequence goes on along the minus strand of JAKSYS010000686.1, from coordinate 7,731 downwards.
CGGGCAACCGCAACCTGTATTCCAATATTTCTCAACCCTATTGGAGAGCGGGAAGTTGAACGAACAAGAAAGTATTGAACTAGCGAAGCCAGTCCTCCAACAGGGCCGCCCTCAGCTCATGGAGAAATGGCTGAAGGATGACAAGCTTCAATGCTCTGAGCTTCTCGGTGACCTCATCATGCCCATGGACGCTGCCATGGCCTTGTCCGTCTATCTACGCGCTGAGTGTCACCCGAAAGCAATTCAATGCATGGTTCATCGCGGGGAATACGACAAGATCGTCCCTTACGCCACTAGTGTTGGATTCCAGATGGACTACTCCACCATGTTGAGCCAATTACTTGCGTCCAACCCACCTGGTGCCCTTGATCTTGCGAAGGGCCTTGTCAATGCTGAAGGCGGACCGCTCATCGACATCCAAGCAACAGCCGAAGCCTTTTTGAGCAGCAACCGAGTTCAGGAGACTACTGCCTTCCTCCTTGAGGCATTGAAGAACAACCAGCCAGAGCATGCGTATCTACAGACCAAACTTCTCGAAATCAATATTATCGGAGGAGCCCCTCAAGTCGCTGACGCAATTCTGTCACAAGGTATTTTGACGCACTATGATCGCCCGCACATAGGAAAGCTTTGCGAACGCGCAGGCATGTGGCAGCGTGCCGCTGAACATTACACTGAAATCAATGACATCAAGCGTGTGTTCAAGAACAGCCACCAGATGAACCCTGAGTTCGTTGTCAGTTACTTCGGCAAGCTAACCCGAGAGCAGTCAATCTCTCTGCTCAAGGATATGATGTCTCGAGGTCCTCAGAACATGCAGACATGCGTTGAAGTAGCTAAAAAGTACCACGACGAACTCGGATCTCAACACCTGATTGAGGTTTTCGAACAGAATAAGGCAATTGAGGGCCTCTATTATTACCTTGGTGCCATCGTCAATTTTTCCGAGGATGCATTTGTTCATTTCAAATACATCCAGGCATCCTGCATGCTAGGACAATTCAAGGAAGCTGAGCGCGTCTGCCGCGATTCGAACATCTACGTTCCTGAAGAGGTGAAAGAGTACTTGAAGGGAGCAAAACTTCCAGACCCACGCCCCCTCATTCACGTCTGCGACCGCTTCGACTTCGTCGACGAGCTTACTGATTACCTCTACAACAACAGTCTGTTGACATACATTGAGGTTTATGTGACCAAAGTGTCTCCCGCGAAGACCCCACAGGTCGTTGGCAAGCTCTTTGATGTTGGTGCTAACGAAGACTTCATCAAGCGCATTCTCATGGCCGTCGGAACTGCTTGTCCTGTCGATGAGCTTGTTGAGATTGCTGAAACTCGCAACCGTTTGCGTTTGCTCCAGCCTTGGCTAGAGGCTCGTGTGGCCACTGGCAGCATCGAGCCTGGCACTCACAACGCCCTCGGAAAGATTTACATTACGCTCAACAGAGACCCGAAGTCGTTCCTCCTGAATAATATGTTCTACGATCCAAAGGTTCTTGGTCCTTATTGCGAGGCCCTCGACCCTCAACTTGCTTTCATTGCTTACAAAAAGGGAGCTGGGGAGTGTGACGATCAGCTTATCCAGGTTTGCCACACCCACGGACTTTACCGGGATCTCGCGAAGTACCTTGTTGAGAGGCAAGACCTGGATTTGTGGTCGAAGGTTTTGACCAGAGAAGACGATGCAGGTACGGAAGACCCACAGCGTCGCCAACTAATCGATCAGATAGTGGAGTGGGCTCTGCCGGAGAGCACCAATGCCGACGAAGTCTCTTGCACTGTCAAGGCATTTATGGCTGCAGACCTTCCTGGCGAGCTCATCGTTCTTCTCGAGCGCATCGTGCTCCAGGGATCGGACTTCTCAGACAACAAAAATCTCCAGAACCTGCTCATCCTTACAGCCATACGTGCCGACCCTTCTCGTGTCTCAGGGTACATTGACCAGCTTGACAACTTCGATGCCAAGGACATCGCTCTGATCTGTGTCTCTGAGAGCCACATGCTCTACGAGGAAGGTTACAGCATTTATGTCAAGTTCTCGAAGCCAGAACACACTCAGGACAAGGACGAGCAAGTGGAGCTACAAGTTCTTGCTATTGGTGTACTGGTTGACTGTATGAAGGATCTCGACCGCGCCAAGACTTACGCCACTCAATGCGACGAAAAGCCCGTGTGGTCGAAGCTTGGTAAGGCTCAACTCGAGGAGAAATTCCCTGCTGATGCCATCGAGTCGTTCATCCACGCTGACGACCCAAGCGAATATGTCAAGGTTTGCGAAGCTGCCAACGACGCCGAGATCTGGGCTGAGGTCATTCCGTACCTCAAGATGGCTCGCAAGACTCTTCAAGAAAACCTTGTTGATACTGAGCTCATCTACGCTTACGCCAAGACGAATAACTTGACTGAGATGGAGGTGTTCGTCAACGGGCCAAATGTGTCCAACATCCAGACTATTGGAGACCGTTGCTTCTCCGAAGGTCTCTACCAGGCTGCGAAGATCTTGTTTATCAACATCAACAATAACTCCAAACTGGCTCTCTGTCACATTCACCTCGAGGAGTACAGAGAGGCTGTTGCTGCGGCGACTAAGGCGAACAATGTTTCCACCTGGAAACACGTGTGTTTCGCCTGTCTGCGTGCCGAGGAGTTTAGACTTGCGTCCATTTGCGGCCTTGAAGTCATTAAGTACCCTGATCATGTTGATGAAGTGGTCACTTACTATTCTGACTTGGGGCACTTCACTCATGTTGTCGCCTTGTTCGAACAAGGAATTGGGCTTGAAGATGCTCATGTTGGAATTTTCACTGAACTCGGTGTTCTCTATACCAAGCACGTTCCCACTAAGGTCATGGAGCACTGCAAGATCTTCTTTACAAAACTTAATGTGTCTAAGGTCGTCCGCGCTTGCGAGCGTGCACGTCTTTTCTCCCCTGCCGTATACCTTTATATGCAGAACAAAGAGCACGACAGTGCCGTCAAGATAATGATGGAGCGCGCCAGCGCTTGGGACAATGACCTGTTCCTGGACGCAATTGTCAAGGTTCGCAACGCTGAGGTTATGTACAAGGCTGTGGGTTACTACCTTACTACGCATCCCACTTTGTTTACTCGCCTGATGGATGTGCTGGAGCAGAACATCGACCATTCACGCGTGGTCAGTCAATTGAGACGTACGGGTGATTGGGCTCTCCAGCTTGGTCAGGCTTACATGAAGTCTGTTCAGAAATACAACCTCAGCCACGTGAATGAGGCTCTGAACGAACTGTACGTGGAAGACGAGGACTACGAGGCTCTGAGAAAGTCCATTGACGGCTTCAACAATTTCAACATGATTGCCCTGGCTGCCAAACTCGCAACGCACGAATTGCTTGAATTCCGTCGAATCTCGGCGTATGTGTACAGATGTAACAAGAAGTGGTCTCAATCGATCGAGCTCTCCAAGAACGATCGTATGTGGAAGGACTGTATCGACACAGCCAACGAGTCGACCGACAGTGCGATTATTGAAGGCTTACTTCGTTTCTTCTGCGAGACATCCGAGAAGGAATGCTTCTGCGCTGCTCTCTACACTTGCTACGCACACGTCAGCCCTGATGTCGCTCTGGAGTTGGGCTGGATCAATGGCTACCACAACTTCATCATGCCGTTTTTCATCCAGACCTTCCGCCACACTCATATGCGTTTGAAGAAGCTGGAGGAACGCACTGCTCCACCCAAGGAGGACGACCAACAGAACTCTATCGCCCAAACGTACGGAACTCTGGGTGCGTTCGGTTCGGGAATGCTCATGATTGAGAACGGTGCTGGGGGAATTCCTATGCCAACAGCCATGCCGATGGGCGGTGCCGTCGGTATTGACATGTCGAGCTTTGGAGTTCCTCAGCAGCCTCAAATGCCTGGAATGATGCCTAACGGTGGCATGCCTGGAATGATGCCTAGCATGTAAGGGCGCGATCAATATATGCTGGTGTGATTCAAGCTTGATTCCTTTTTATATTATTACTATTTCTAGAAGTGTGGGTGAACGCAGGCGTACCTTGCATTAACGTATTTAGAAATCTCGAAGAGAATTGTTTACGAAGGTTGTCGAGTGTCATAAATTACTGTTTTCGTTGGAAATTTGGAGGCGATGGCATAGGATTCTGCTCCATACTAACTTTCCAGGTTGGATCATTCAATTTCCCTCCCGCCATCTGCGTTACATCGAATTGACGCAGTTGAGTCAAACCCTTGAGGGCCATCTCAACTTTTTTCTTCGTCTCTTCATCAGAAGGGTCGAGACCAACATTTTCACGAAACTCCTGTTGGATGGCTTGATAGATCCCAGTTCGATTCTTCGACGGAAAACTGGCCGCCGAACGAAGCAAGCGTCGATACAGAGACAGCAACGTTGTGCTTGCAATTGATGGTGAAGACATTCTCGGGCGCAGTTGTTTCTAGTCGCCTCCTGAAGTTGATCGCTCACCTGGTACGAGTAGTCAAGCCTGGTGCGATGTCGATTTGCCCTGCTCTCGTCGTGAGAAATACCGTCATTTTTAGAAGTGGCACGCTATTCCGAGTACTCGTACTTGTCTAAGAAGTGGCTTCAGTACTAAGGGGGCTGTTTCTCAGTACTTGTATGTACTCGCCCTTCTGTAAGCATCTACTTGTGTACTGGAGTACCAGTACGAGTACTTGGATCAGCGTACTACCATCCTCCGGTACGAGTACTGCTGTACTAGTATTGCTCCATACTGTTCAGTTTACAACCAACGGTCCTCTGTCCTCTTCCTATTACAAAGTATGCGTACACGCACACTATGCATACAACACCCCCCTGTCGTCACAATCGCGAAGACTGCAACCTGTTGCAATGCCACAAGACAACAACGTCGTTGATATGTTTCTCTTCTTTGATGAGTGGAGCCGTTGCATAGGTTCACGCTACCAACGAGACAGATTATATCGATATGGCAAGTTTGAAGGGTGTTCGAAGCAGTGGAACGACCTTCAGATTGCCATGAAGGCCAAGCTGGTTAAATCTCGCGCAGACGCAGAGGCACTTATTGCTCAGACCCATTATCGAAAGAGCTTGGGAAGTGATCTAAAAAATTCACCAACTGCAGGAATGATTTGGGATTTGAAAGAAAAGCCAGGCTGGTCGTAACGCGACCCGAAAGCGATAATATGCTACTACTATCTTGCAAGAGCCTGAGTTTAAATACTTGCAGCAAGGCACGAGGCAAAAACTGGAACCCACGCAGGAGAGAGAAGTGCGCAAAAGAGTTCTTCGATGTGAACTCGTTAATGAAGTGGAGAAACATTGGGCCATCGACCGTTGCGATGATCTCAGATGGCGTCGATGTCAAGAGCTGGCAGATCGCCGTAGGTGAATATGTTAGGGCTGAAAGTGTCGTGTCGTCCTTTTAATATTAGATCAAATTGGGAATCGTTGGGGAGAAGGAATCGTATGCCTTGAAGTACCTGGTGGTAGTTTTGCGTTATCTACGCTGTGTGGCTGCGTTCTGAGCGAAGGCCCCGTCTCAGCGTTTGTGGATCCGCTGTATCACGATCGACGTATACCAGGAGTTCTTTCATTTGTTTGAAATAGTGGTGCAAGAAATGATCATTTGTAACATTGCTTAGATATGGGCCGCGCTTTCACGATATCATGAAGCCCGACTGAGGTGCGTGGATATTCCCACCATCGCTAGCGTGCAACTTTATGAGGTTCGATTTTCAGGATCACAACACTTTGAAACCCGTTCAACACGCGGAAGCGTCTCGTTCTCGCTCCGTTTTGTGAACCAAAGTCACCTTGAACCAAGAAGTATCACAATGAAGGACTGCCAAAAATACGACATCATCACCTCAAAGCATTATCGACTATGAAAGGCTTTCTGAAACGACGCGGTCTCCCACCGCAGGCAAAAGTCAGGGCTGAGGCAAACCCCACACTTAAGGCTGGTGAACCTGTCCTCATCACCAAAGAGCATTGGGAAACGTATTCTAAGGAGTTGAAGGACGACTTCATTCCAAAGCCAAGTGCGCGGACGAGATGCATTAAGGAGTTCTGGAAAAGTGATGGTGATGCGTGGGTTGAAATCAGCGTATTCACCGGGAGAGTGAAGCGCAGCACCAAAGCGCCCGTCTACCGCTCGCTATTCCTCTCTGTCAAGTTGAGGATTGCGTACTGGGATGAACCTCCTACAGGCGCCTCAACAGTTATCTGGATTCAAGATGATAAGCGGCAAGAGTGTGGAAAGCCTTCGGAGGACTCTCGCACAACACTAATGGGTCATTTTTAGGATAGGGCACTCTAAAGTAAAACGAAATGGGCGTTGCTACAGCTCTTCCCCACCCGCACTCCTTGCATGTTTCACCATACTACCGTAGAGAATTGTTAGGTTGATTCTCCGATTCTCATAGCCCTTCTTAAAGTTGAAAGCATCGGAATGATGAAACAGTGCAGAGTCGAACATAACGGCACGATTTTGGCGGTGAGGAACAGTCACGTTGGCAAAGTTGGTTGGTTTCAACAGCTCTTCCACGACTCGTTCCGTGTTGGTATTGTACTCCTGAAAATGCCAATCCGGTGGAGGTTTTGCAGTATAGATGATCAAACCACCACTGGTGGGATCCAAATTGGCGTCATCAGGCGTCAACCAGATATTAACATTGACAGCTGCTTCATCGGCATGAGTATTGATGCCGGTGTACTCTGAATCATACTTGTAGGCCCACAAATACTTGAGGGGATTTCCTTTCATAATACGAGGGAAAGCCTTGTGAATTTCAAAAGTGAGTTGCAGGAGTATCCGATCGTGAAGCCCGTCGTCGATGTAGGCGCCGACGTATCCTCCGAATCGAAGTGGTGTTTTTGTTTGATACCATACAGTCGACTCGAGGAGGAGCTGGCGGATGCGTTTCAATGCGGCGTCGGAGAGAATATCATCAATAACGACGACACCAGGATTTGGATGATCCCTTTCCTCACCGAACCATTGGCGTTGAATCTTGCTGGTATCTATTTTCTGGTTTAATATTGACGTAACGTTTCCATCAACATCTTTGAGCTGATCAAAATCTGTGTGATGCCTCGCTTTGTTATATATGCTGTGGATACCAGCATCTTCTGGGAGTCGAAAAGAATACAGTCCAGCAGTTCGTCCTAATTCATCAAGCGGTGGAATATTGTGCAGCACCTTCCTATAGGTGAGTACTGCATCACGGAAGATTCCAGCATCCACCGTGTCGTCCAAGTTGTCGGCCAAATATTGTGCCTGTTCCATGTCTTGCTTAATTTTGTAGGCTGTTGTGTAGGTAGATCCACCGCCTCGAGATATAATTTGTTTGGGAAGTTTGTGAACAATTAAATCGGGGTTGGGATTACGTTCGGATCGCTGGAACACGTTCGACAATGCCCAATGCAGCCCTTCCAAGTCATTCTGGTTGAAAAAGTAGGCGATATCATCGGCGTCAATCAGAGAAGGGAATTCTACCTCGGCGTACGTGTGGCACGAGAGAAGTAGTAACAAGATTGTATATGTGAATGGTGCCCAGGAAGTACCATGTTGTCGTTGAGGCGACGACGTTGAAGCCGGGGACAAGACCATATCTTGAAAGAAAAATGTGAGTGCTGTCGACGGTGTTCAAGGTCGGAGTGACACTCCCCGTCACCATGAGTGAGGTGTTTTAGTGTTTTGGAACGGGTGTCCTACAGACATGTATTTGATAAATGTTTTCTTTTATTTG
>JAKSYS010000685.1:0-33181 GCA_022925895.1 Fragilaria crotonensis | reverse complement strand
TCCAGAGTTGCGTTTCCAGATGTCCCTGATAACCATTAATTGTAAATGAACGTTGCCATGCCGCTGGAACCTAGCTGGCGGCACCTAGCTGTTGCAGGGAAATCGTGAGAAATTCACCCAGTCAGTGTGCCCAGACATCACTACGACGTTCGGGTTTTGGGCCTACCCAAGAGCCTCCCGTCCCAAAGGCAACATGGCAGTATTCACCTTACAAAATGCTTGATACGCCCCTATTTACCCCGCGTTCAATTGAATGTCCATCTGTGTCGCAGAATGCAGAATAGGTCTGACAAGGAATGCCAAGATGAGTGGCTACTGCTTGAACTCAAGTTGTATGACATACAAGCTCATGAACTCCCAAGATAGTGTTGGTTTACTGGGCTTTTTCGCAACATATTTCTGTAGAAAACTCCAGCGCTCGAGGGCCCATCAGTTGTTGTCCAAGTACAACTCCTCTGCACAGCTATTGATTGACGCCAGGGAACGAGGGGTATAGTTAGTGATTGTCGGCGCGTTCCACATTTGCTGCGCTGATGATCATCATCAATCTAAACGCTCTAAGAATCAATGTAATGCTTCCATGGAAGGTATGCGTACATTTATGTATAGTTCAATCGTAGAAGTGCCAGTACTGATTTAGCGATAAATAAATCGTTACTGCTGAAGATGTCGCTACTTCACAATGCGTTTATGAGCATGAGACTCCTATCGCTTCTTCGTCTTCGACTTCTTTTTCTTCAGCAATTCCTTTTGTTCAAAGTCTGAGAGGAGTCTTCGAATCGAAGTTACTTGCTGCCTCAGCGACGGCTCTTCAGCATCATGTTGCAGTAGAGTTAGCATCCGCTGGAATTCTTCTTCCCCCAAGTCTGTCAAGCCATCTTTCTTCTGGCATGAATGGACTCCACAACTGCCCCGTATAGAAGTTCCGCTGAGTTCATACTGTCATCATTGCTCCCGTCGTCACTTTCACACCGCGACGAATTGCGAGAGCAGATCGTCGAGGTTCGCGAGCGAGTCGATTTCTCCGATCGTTTCGTGGACGCTCTACTCGACTCGGCAATGGATGCCTTCTCTTCTATCAGTTGCACGGCAGGGCGTGGTTTTGCATCTTCCAGGTCTGATTGGAGACATCGTGCCTTCCCCGTGATGCCTGGAATAAAGAAACTTGAGACCGGTTTATCCGATTGGATTGCCCCAATTTCAGAGTCGTCTTCGTCATCATCAGTTTCGTTCACCTTTTTCGCAACGACATCACTAAGAACATCTGATGTTGTTGACTGAGTATCCTGAGTAATGGCAGTGAGCTGTGATCGAACCGACGCTCGTTTATGCAGGGCAAATGGAAGCTCTGGCGATAGAATCTGGTTCGCCTTGGGCAAGGATAAGGAGAGCAGTCGCTGCTTCTGCTTCTCTGGGTGCTTCGTTCTTGGGGAAGGTTCGCATTGCTCATTCATTGTAGCACTTGTTGTTGATTGCGTCCTCAAGTAGTACAAGAGGAGATATGTACTTGCTTGTCGTGCACAGCGAATAGAGAGGTCCGGGCTAGTGTAATTTACAGTGTGAAAGCCCTTAACCTTAAGAAGATAGAGTTTTTTCTCCAACGTAATTTACAGTGTAAAATAGATGTCCGGGTAAACTTGTTTTACAAACAAAAAACAAAACGAAGATTCCTAGGAGTCTTTTATGATTTTAAAGTAAGATTCCATCCATCTACCGGTACTGATATGAATAACCGGATCGGAGGTTCGGAGGATCGTGATTCTAAAAGCCCTGTTGTCTCGGCGCCGATTTGACCTTCCATCAAATCACTTATCGATCGACGAGAACGTCAACATGTCGACTGTCGACTCGACGATGGACGTCATTTCGGGAGCACCATCGTTGTCTCGTTTATTTGCATTCTCTAGTACTGTAGTAGCTTGTTATGAATACAATACTCTCGTAACTACTCATTGTCTGTGGTAGCAGAATAGTAGACACGGTCCATTCCGACAACGGTTACGGTGACAGTGCTCATCCACGTGGTGACAAAGCTCATCTCATAGATTTTGACTTTCTCGATGGGTCTTGCACCAGGAATCGTCGTTTCTCCCGTTGCATCATCCGAATTGAGGTGTTCGAATGACCTATATTGGTTTGGTGTGGCAACACATTGCAGTTACAATCAATCATCATCATCGGCATCAGCATTCGACATGCAACATTTGTTGTCTGCGAGACAGAATCTACATTCTGCTGGAATTTATCAGATTCTGAATTCTGTAGAGCGTCTCAGATGATTAGTTCGAATGTTTCAGGATGAAATTGTCTCTAACTACCACTGGCGTTGGTCAACGTAAATCTGATGCAACGTGGAACTAAGAACAAAATTAATTGAACACGTGGAACGGAATTCTGGTGATGTGAATTTGTTTGCAAATGTGCTCTTCAAATGTACGATAAGTCCTGAAATAACGTAAATTTGAGAGCGAGTCCCGTTTCACTTTGAACAGACCATTGGGCTCAGATCCGGTACTGGGGTTAAATAGGGAAAATTTGTATCGTATTTACACTAGCCCGGACCTCTCTAATGTCCGAGATTGTTGACTTCCTTATTCTTTTATGACACCACCAAAAGACCTTGGACTGCAATTCGCAATTATAGCCCTGCATCCCAACAAGCCCCTCGAACTAACAAGTCGTTTGGATTGGGCGTGACAACAGCAAAAATTAAGCCGCGTTTTTTAGAAACCAAATGGGCTTGGATTTACGACCAACAATATTAGTACCGGTACAGTACCCTTGGGATAATCGACCTCTCGTAACTAAACTAGGTATGGATCATAAATGTGTGGGTTTTGTCCGAAAAGGCTATTCTAGGTTAACAATATGTTGTTCATACATGTTACCAAGCACTTGACTTTTGATTGAGTTGAGCTAAACATTTCAATGATTGGTTTTAGGCCTTATTAGCGAGAGCAATCTGTGTACATGTACAATACTCGTACTCTTGTTGGTTGCTTGCTGCATACGACGGCTGTATCGGAATAAATTGACGAGGTTCAAATTTCTCTGGACATGTCTGCGACAAGTTTTTCTCCAAAGGTCCAGCAGACTATCTCCATCGACAGGGAGTCGTGGAAGTCCCCGTACAGTCGTGTGTAAATGTTGCCTGAGCTGTTTTCATGGTTTCATCGCATGAGTACCTGGTAGCTGGTACAGTAGTACTGTGACCAGTGTCAGCGCGTATCACATAACACATCTAACGGAGTGATGAGTATACTGCTGGCGAATGCATACCCGGTACAACTCCGGAGTATTCGACAAAAATGTTTAGACTTGGTCCCGGCTGAACAATATGGGACCAACACAAATGTATCGGTGAACGGAGCCATCGCAGGACGACCAACAATCCAGTGACCTCTTGCACACCCTCATCCCGTCTCTTCAACAAGTTCGGAAAGGAACCGTGTCTTGTTGCGTGGTCGCTTGACAGGCGATTCGTCGTTCCGAATTCGAGCCGTACCTCCCATCTCCAATAACCACGTCAGAGTTCGCATCGCACCGCACCCACAAGAATCGGCTTATTGGGACTGTCACGGGCCAAACAGCAAAAGTCATGTGCATGTTGATCAGTGTCACTGGCACATACCTTGGACTATCTTGTATAATGGGCGAGTCTGAAGTAACAACGTTGACGCTGTTAGCGAGTTTGTGATGGATGGCGATCACGAAATGTAAGTAGTTTTGGCTGTCAAATGCCGAGACGATATCGATGGTTACAGTGGAATGTGCTGTTATTTGCGGGAGAGTTGACGAAGCACGTAAAATACTTGTCCTCCGAGCAGTTTTTGTGTGACAATTAGAAAGAATTAACATCCATTTGCCAAAACAAACCTCCCATTAGGGGTTTCAGAGGCGATACAAAATGATCGTCGACGCGTTTCATCCTTTCATCATCGTCATTCTCCTACACATCCCGAGACATGCAGCTACCATATAGTACTCTAATGCTTTCGTCGTTATGGTGGTTGACTGTTGACACGTTGACACTACATAGATTTTTTCAAAATGTTACACGGTCATGTGAACGGACCTTTGAAGTGGAGAACCAACCGTTTCGTACTCTCCACGTCCCTTCTCCCATGGATGGCGTGATTGGCGAAAAAAAACCATTTTGATGGCAATGGCAAAGAACACCATGGCCACGATTGGAAACCACATGGAAGGATGGGATTGAGTTCGAACTTCTTCAGAAGCGGGTACTTCAACCGCCGGCGGTGGTGTTGAATCCACGGCGATGGCACTTTTAGTCACCTCGTTGGCAGTTGCTCCTGTCGACGGATTGGCATCAGTCTCAGTCGTCGGCGCTGACGTCGTCGCAGGGACAGTCGTCAGGGGTATGTCCCCAGTGAGCGAATAACCATGACTGACTACGAGGTCATCATCGATGTTGACACCTTGCCAATTTTTCACATGTTTCGGCAACGTACTTGGATCTGGAAAGATATTGAGGATGCTGGTGTCGTCCGAGGTGTTGAGCAAGATATCTTCGCACGTGCCGTACAAATCGACGGATGACACGTTCGGCGTCGGAATCGGGGGAATCCATCCCTCTCGAAGTCCCCGCATGAAATCCCATTCGGCAAACGCACCTCCTTCCATTTTGAGCGTCCAAAAGAACCACCCTCGAGAGACTCCGACGGGAGCGGCCTCGTAGGTGACCATTTGGGATCGAACAAAGTTTTTCAAGAAATCTCTTCGTTGTGGGGACAGGACACGGTCCATATCCAAGGCAACTTGATGGTCGGCAATGGATGACATGACGGTATCCAACTTGGCACTGACAAGTGTATCGAAGGCTGCGCTCCATTCCCCAATGATGCGAGATATTCCCTTGGCGGGAACTGTGCTGGGCTGGGATGTCGTAGCGTTGGCCTGGTCATAGCAACAGGCGACTGTATCTCGTTGATTCTTGCGACAAACATAAGCAATGTGTTGGCGGGGACTGAGGGCTCGAGGTTCTTCGGCAAAGACTGTAAAAATTGGGATGGAAGGGTGGCGTGAGAATTCACTTGCGCAATAAAGTACCAGGGGTAGGAATACTGCTGTCGTGCACGAGAACTGGTGCGAGATGTCATGTGTGCCTCGATCGAGTCAAACCTACCATGATAATAATGAGAATCCAAAAATGTGTTTTCCTCGTCTTCCCAATATCCATCATTCCATTTGGTGGCATTGAACATGTCTCCAATGTAAACATGAACAGACGGTCCCAGCACTTCCCGGACCCCTCGCAATGCGAGGTCGTTGTATCGTCGCACAACAGTTCGATCGCAATCACCGAATGGTTCGTTGAGAAGGCCGATTCCGGTGACAACATCTTCCAGCCCATCTTCCTTAATTTGTGCGGCAATGCGCAAGATTGTCGACAGCGTGGCATTGACGTGAGTTGGATCGGCCGACCAATTGTGGCACGTCGGGTCGCCGTGAAGCAGCTCACCGCTGTTGTCAAATCCATTTTGCGAGCCGGGCGCCGTGTGCAAATCAGGCCACACTTGGATGTGATGCTCGCGACACCAACCGACGAAGCGTACGAAATAAAGCCATCCATGGGCTTGGACGAATGGAGAAAGGTTCTTTGTGTTTCCGTCCTTTGAAGTAGAGTCTCCGAGTATCCAATGTCCCAATGGTACACGGACGTGAGTGACGCCGTTAGCACTCAAAAGAGCAACGTCGTTACGTGTGACAAAGTGGTCGTAGTGGATATCAAGGTATTCCTGTGCGATCTGGGGAGTTGCAAAGGATTCGAGCAGGGTGAATTCGTCAACGGGATAGTCCAACTGTCCCGTGACGGATTCGAAGCGATGCGGTTTGCATTTGAACAAATCGCAGTAGTTGTCGTGATTCGGAGGCGCATCAATCTGATCGGGATAGTAGCAGAAGTTTCCCTGCACGTGACAATCTGTGATGGCGAACAAATAGGGAGTAATAAAGCGTTCCAGAACGAGCCATCCACCGATGTTGACGCCGCGAATCCAGTCGGGCATTGTTCAATTGTGTGTTGAGTGTCGTTTGACGTGAGTTATGCGTGATGCGTGATGTCGAATGCTGGATTATCGATCGCTTCGACTACTATGATTGCCGATAGGATGTACGGTCGTTGTAGTGTGCTTGAAGATACGCTTTTAGTGACAATCTGCAACTCTAAGCAAGCACTGAAGCTGTGATAAACGTTCCGAGTACCAGGTAAGACTGCACTGAATTCGAGGATCACCCAAAGCCAGACCAGCAACGAGCCGAGAAAACAACCAGGCAATGCGAATATTATGAATTTCTTTCGGATTAGCAGTTTTGCAGATGGCCATGGAAGATGGAAGGTAAAAAGTAGGAGATGTCTGTCTGCAAGACAGACTGGTGTTCGTTTCGATTCGGATCTCAACGCCACATGGTACTCATACTGGATACTCGTACATAGTCTCTACTAGTGGTGGATAGCAAGAGAGTCGTTGGGAGTTGAGAAATGAGATCAAAGATCAAATGCTGTTTGATACTCGAGTATGTCATACTGTCATACATGTAGCTGCTGTTTATGGTACTCAGTACTCAGTGCTCACAAATGTGCAAGTACGGAACTCGAGCATCATATATGATATATGCATGGTGGAGAGTATCGCCCATGAAATTTCCAGTACATCGCGTAGCACCAGTACTTGTGCTGTGCTGGTTTGAGCATGAGTATTGGATTACTGGATTACTGTACCAGGCACAGTACCTGGACATGCTGGCTTGCTTTCCAAATCCAAGCATACGCATGCATACGCATTGATCTCATCGCCCACCGTCAATTCGATAGATACGCCACGAATCCAAAAGGACATTGATACAAGTTGACAAACAACTCCGACCACCTTGGACTATCAACTACTCAGGGTACCTGGTATCATCTAAACAAATTATCATCATCAGCAGCATGAAGTCTGTGGTTATTCTTTGTACTCTTGCTGTTCTTCACTCTGTGGCTGGACTTGGTAAGCAGTATCTTTCGTCCATAGTCTCATTTCGTCGTGTTTGGTTTGTCGTCCGATCTACCAGATTGGACGTGGGTCAACGGTTGGCGCCAACCAATGACGTCATCCAATGCATCCATTCCAAATGTACTCCGTGCTCACATTGTTGTGTTTCAACTCTCTCATCTTGTATCCTTGATCGAACCGCATGTCGCACGCCAACAACACATCGGTTCAATTAATCCCAATGCCAATCAAAATTTGTAGTCCAAACTCCCACCACAAAGGCCTTGTTGAAGCAGTACATTCAAACGAACGGAGGCAAGAGTTTCGACGTGGTGGCACATGGTGGCTATTATCATTTGGAAAAAGTGGCCACGGCTGAATACGGACAGGAGAAATTGCAAAAAGAGCTAAAGGATGGCACCTTGACGTTAAATGACTTGAATGTCGTTTCAGCTGGGGGTTGGTACAAGGTCCAACAGTTGGCAGCGGACCCCAAGGGAATGCTCGTGGCCATGATTGTGAAGGGCATTCAGAGCAAGAAGGACAGCGGCGCTACGGGTGATTTGACAGATGAAACCCTCACAGGTTTGTTGGCATTGTTGGAGGCACAAGGAAAGGGATTTTCCGCCGATCTTGTCGACGGTGAATGGTATTCGGTCCTCAGCAAATCATCGAAATCATCTCCACGACTTCAAAAGGCTGTCGAACGTCAGGAATCAAAATCACTGTCGCTGTCATCCTTCAGCACATCCAACTTTGACATTCGTCAATCCAAATTCTTTGGATCGACACCATTCTTCAAAAGGCGCATCGAACTGTCCACGACGGTCGCGTACAACCCCGTGAGTGCCGGTTTTACCAAACGTGGTCGACTATTGTACTGCGTCGCATCGCCTGTGACATTGTTGGTGCCTCCCTCCGATTGTTCCAACGTATCAAGATCCCACTGTCGTGGTTCTTCAACAAGAAGGGTGGGTATTTAGATTTCGTGTATTTGGATTCGGATATTCGAGTTACCAAGGGCAATCGCGGAGGAATCTTTGTTCACTTTCGCCCGGCGTTTTTGGAACAAGCACTGGCGTCGTCATGAGTGACAATATGCTGTTCTTGTTACTATTGTTGCTGATGCAAGGGATGAGAATGATAATGATTCGGAGGAGGAAGAGTGCCTTCATGTTTTTGTGGGTGGTGTAATTGAAGCCGCTGTGAGTTTGTGTGGCAGCAGCACTTTCCTGCTTCATTTGACTATAAAGTCAAATAGAATAGGGATGCGTTAATTGTTATCATCGTGCTATTGTAGGTAATGATTACTTTCGTCGTCGTCGTGGCGATGCCTCATGCCTAATGAAGATTACGACCCTAGAGTTAAAACACTAAATAAAGTATAAGACTGAGCCAAGGCAGGAACGGGTCCACGCCAGTCAGTCACGCCTCTATTCGCATTTCACAAACAGTCGTTCGCTCTGTTGCCAATATCCTTATCAATCCTGAACCAGGTGCCTTGCTTGAGATTCCGCTCTCGCACCTGCGGTTTTCTCTTTGTTTCGTCCATTGTCATTGTCTACAATCTACACAATTGTGTACTCTTCGTTTCCAACATTTATTTCGCATACTCCTTGGTATACTTTTTGGCCATTTTTTCAAATTCCTTGGGCTTATCCCGAAGCAGTGTCGCAATCGATTCCTCCAAGGGCGTATGATCAAATGAGGATGGCGTGCGCAACATGTCATACAATGCTCCCAAACAATGTCGGAGATTGAGTGTGGGTCCCCATCCACTATTTCCAGAGGATGGTGGTGAAGATGGTGAAGAAGAAGTAGCAGCATCCGTTGTCGACGATGGCGACGCCAGAATGGCATCTGCACAAATTCGTCCAGTTTCAGTTTCGACGGCTGGATGATAAACTTTGGTAACAAATGTGATGGTGGGTGGTTTGAAGGGATACTGTGGGGGGAATTGAACATCCAGATGGAAGGTGCCTCCGGCGTAGGGTGTGTCCGGAGGACCCTCCATCTGGCATTTCCAATGGAAGAGATCATTTTCGTCCACACTAACCTTGCAGTAGCTGAGCGGATCCTTCTCAAAGGTGGAATGTTCCTGTTTTGTCCAAGGTAGAGAGGTGAGTGAGACATGAGCAGTGAAGACATATACTGAGTCGTTCGTTGCGAAATGACGTGCAATGCGTTCAGTCCATAGTTATTGTGAACACTGGCAGCAGCTAAGCAATAATAAGCTTATCGCCTGAAGCACAGAACAGTCTTGCTCACAACTCACCTTCATCAATCGTCGAGTCGCCATGGTAATAGTACTGTTTTGTCACTCTGTAACTGCAAGTAGGATACTGTACTCCCTAGAACTGAGGAAACGAAACACACACTGGGATCACTTGTAGGTAGAATTTGTAACCTGACCAAGGTTAAATGTGCAAGGAACAATCTCAGAGTCCACAACTGCTGTGCTGTTGGTAGTTTGTAGTGCAGGTAGTAACTTTCTATGGGATCAAGAAGTCAAGAAGAAGCGATTATACATGTGTGGAACCTGATCCCTCAATCGTTGATCTGATATCTGGGATAGCCTGACAGGTGATCGAAATCCGACACGACACTCCACGCAAGGGCACCCGGCACTCTTTTGTTCCTGTGCAATCTCCGAATGACCAAATTTTATTTTACGGTAGAGTAGTACTACAACCTACAGATACCTGGTACCTGGTATGTTAATACTGGAGTAATGACGCATTACGCATTACCGTTGTACTCGTAGTTAACGAGTGAAGTATGATATGTCGGTCACCGCAAGTATGTACTGGTTGGTACTGGAGTAGAATTTACTTGCACGACAGTACCAGGATGCAACAGTATGTACTTACGCAGTCGTGCTCTACCGGTAGTACTATACTCTAGTAGACTCTAGTAGAGTAGTCATCATTCCCAGAGGAGCGAGCACGAACGAAAAGGGAATAAGATGAGAGTACGTAGGTACAGTACTGGAGTACTTAATTTGAAGTACTGTTGATTCCATACACTGGCAACACCAAGCTGCTTACCTAACCATGGCGAGTGAGTCTCCCCATATGTTAGCCCTAGAGATCCTCTACTACCTGGTACCGGCTGTAAGTCATGATGTTGATCTCCGTTGGTGGAACAACGTGTCGAGTCAACCTATCCCGGTGGTCGTTGGAAACAAGACGGCAGGCTACCATGCCATTTAACTCGTTGCTACTGGAAATGAAGTCCCCACTCTGGTAGTGAAGTACTTTAGTACCACAGTTTCATCAAGGATGGCGACCATGACTTTCCAATCCTTTCCCAAACACTTTGTGGTCGTCTTTTCTAATATATGAGTGTTTATAAAAAGGAATCTATCTCTATGTACTGCTCCATATTTCGAGCGCAGCCAGGCTTCTCTCTCCTGCAAAATGTTTAATGTTCTTGTTCGTGCTGCTTCTGCTCTTGTCGTCGCACCCAACCATCCAATCCAAACCACAAGTACAGCGCGGCATCGTGCTGTGCGACACTGCTACTAGTGGACGAATTTAACAAAGAACGAGTCAAGAGCTGTCCGGTTTCGCAACAAAATTGTCGAGGTGATAAATTGACCGGCAACAGCGTCAAAAGCGTCTTGTTCTCGTGGTTGCGAATCACCACACTCCGACCGGCGCCGCCTTGCGATTCCAGCGTCTGCACCGATATCTTGTTATTCTTGTTGTTGCGAGGCAACTTGAAGACAACCATCGACGATGATGACTCCGGCGGTGATGATACGTTGGCGAAGGGTCCGTCTTCGCCACTCTCTTGACCAGATGACGATGAAGCATGTTCATCCTGTTTTGTTGGCAACGCTGGAGGTTGTCGAAAGTAAATAGCACCCGCCAAATCATCCATCATCAGGTACGCCAAATGTTGACGAGTCAACTGACGCTTGTGTGACAAAGAATCTCCCAGGCTGTAAGCCACCCAACCGGACAGGAGAGGAACAGACGCAATTGAAGTATCTCCACAATCTTGAAGTGTGCGTTCCAAAACACTGCATTTTGGAAGATACACTTCTTCCAAATACACCTGCTCTTGCTGCAATGTTGCGACCGACGACCCATATTTGCCGACATTACCACCATGCAACGATGCTGTCGATACTGCTGGCAAAAATGGGAAAATAGGAGAATCCCCTTCGGACGAGGCAATGGTACTAGCATCATCAAAGTCATCATCCAGGCCATCTTGCTCACTCTGTATAATGCTTCGCAAAGTCGCCGAATCCAAAACATCCGTCAACCCAGGACTGCGTCGATGACGACTTCCGGTGCTCCACGATGACGTGGAACCGGTCGTAGCGGCCCGAGCTCGCAATGGTGCAGGTCGCGACAGCGGTGCAGCAACTGCTGCCAATACTGGTGGCTTGGGAGGCAATCCCGACGCAGTCGATTGTGCTTTGCGAGTCATGGGTGGGGGTCGAGGAATCGATAAGTTCGTCGCGGTTGCGGTCCTTTGATGTAGTCTTCGTCCAGATCCTTGCCGTGTCAATGCTGGCGCTGGTGGTGGAGCTGCTGTTGCAGTTCTATCATAAGGTTCACGACGTAGATCATCCAAAAACGCCAACGAGTCCTCGCAGCTGAGCGATGTCATGCCAGTATCGTAGGAAGAAACGCGATCGCGGTTCATTGGCAAAGGTGGCTGTACCGGCAAAGGAGAACAAAAAGAAAGAGGATGAGAATTAGGTGAAGCAAACGGAGTCATATCACAGACGTGATCTGCACCAAAGGAAGGACGCACCATTTGTTGTTGCTGTTGCTGCTGCGAGGACATGAACGATTGATGCCATTGATGAATGTCGTCTTGCGACGGTGGCATTGCAGCAGAATTACTATGAATGACATAAATAACAGTCGGAGTTGGAGTGAACCACCGTACCGATGAGTCCCGCACAAGGGATGGACGCTGCTGTGGAATTGTAGTCACATGCGGCGGCGGAGGTGGATACACGACAGCCGTGGAACCCTCGTGGAAATATGATTCGAGGCCCTGTGCCTGTGCGGCGGTGTCAAGTGTCACAGGAGGAACACGACTGTCGTGATTGTCATTGTCGCTGTTACTGTTGTTTAGTCGCTCCTTGTTTGGAAAGCAGCATTCCAAATTGAAAAACGATTTTCGAATGTCAGGTTTCTCCAACAAAAAGATGGGTCGTTGAAATTGATGGTGTAATTGTTGATCTTCGTCAACGTACTCATACTGCTTCGACTGCCACGATATCTCAGCATTTGTGAATTGTTGTTGCTGATGCTGCTGGTGCTGCAGTTGCGTCGGCTTCTGATGAGCCTCATGACTCAATCGTCTGTTCTCTAGCCATGGTCGAGGAATGGGCTTTCGTCTTGTTGCCGTCGCTGCATTATTTGTTGTTGATGCTCCTGCAGCTCGGTCCATCATCAAAGGTTGCTTTGTTGTTTCAAGTTACTTGTCGTATTTTTAATGTTTGATACGCACAGCGATGAGACGAGGAGTGTTGCAAGTTGCAACTTGAAAGTCGCAACGATCGTGTGTTCTTGAGCGACGAATTGAATTGTGTCCTCATCTGGTACGATGCCGCATTGAACGTAAATAAACAATTCGGTCTCGCGGAGACGGCAGGCGACAGCCTATGAATTTTCATCAACAACATGTGCTTGAACCCGGAGAAATACTCACCTGAACATTATTGGTCAGTCTTGGGAATTCCCATAGAAACGACCTCGGAAAATCTCTCTTTCAACGCCCGTTCCTTTCAGGACCAGCACACGCCTGACACAAGACTCCGACTGCAACGTCACTGCGTCTCTCGCACACTCCATAAGCACTATAGAAATGTACGAACAATCATTCAATCATGTATGGATATAACATGGCTCTCTGGAATCAAGAGTACAACTCCGACGTAAACACGCATGCATAAATGAAATTCTGGTCTACTGCGACCCGGTACTGGACTACTGTACTCCAGAGTACTCCACATAGTACTGCATACTGCAGTATAGAAGTACAGTACTGTATTAATGCTGGTGTGGGACTAAAAAAATAGGGTTAGTAGGTCTACTGGCACTCCTACCCAAGCATTAGTACTCCAGTATGGTATTCCGATACAGTACCACATGCGATGAGATATACATAAATCCAAGTAGAGCACCTACGAGTACCGGTAGAGCACGGACATCAACATCAATGTCGCAGACTCCCTGAGACGATGATGATGCTCACCCGCTCCCTCCTCCTTCTCCACTGCGCCATAACAGCAACTGGCTTTGTGGTACATCCGCGCTTCAACTCACGCACATTCTCATTACAAGAGCTCTTTCTTTCGTCCGATTGGGGTGACTTTGCTGCTCTTGACGATGACGACGTTGAGATTCGGGTTGATCGAACGGTGTACGCCAAAGAAGAAGATCCTCAAGAGCTCAAGGCTCAAATTGGAAGTGCAAGACCTACTCCAACCATAGAATATGATGCGGAACCAATCTTTGTACCGCAAGGTAAGTCATGCGCAAATTTTGTTCTTGATTTCAAACGCCTGTCATCAGTGTTTGCCATCATGCATCACCTATGTTCAATCATCACTCATATGCTCTACGCAAATGGACATACATACATGCATGCAATACATACCAACATCTTAACGCTCATGATAAAGGTAGCATCCTGGAACTAAGCGAAGAAAATGTGCTGGGTTTGCTGGCCGCATGTCGAGAAGAAATCGGCACCATGTTTGGCTATACGGAAGAAAATCGCGGTGTTGGCATCACGGGAGGAGTCGACTACGTTGATATGGACGGACCATCCGTCATTTTGCGATTGAAGGGTCGATTTTGGCACGAACGCAAGACGGTGCTGGCGAGAGTGGGGGCCTATTTGAAGGGACGAATTCCTGAAATTGTGGATGTGATGATTGAGGATGAGTGGCAACTCACAGACGAAGCTAATGAACAATGGTATTGATGAGCCTGGATTGACGTGGAACACCTTGCGCTCCTCGTTTTCAAGGCACCAATAGTAATCGTTATTGGGTCATCGGGTATGTTGACCTTCGAGAAAATTGAATTGAAATTGAAAGCATGAGCATCGTGAGATTCGCGGCATGTATGTATTGGCTCTCGCCTCAAGCTCAGTTTCGTAAATGCTACTTTGTACCATGTGAAGAGCATTTTTACATTTCATTTTCTTTACCTATTGCTACAACATCCTCCACAAATGGCGCGTCGTGTTTTATCTGAGCGGGTGTCGATAAATTGCGAAGTTTACTTGTCCCAGGGCATCTTGAAGGCTCCACCAGCCTTGCTAGCCGATGCAGCTTTCTTCCTCGCCTTCTTATCAACTTGCACATACATTTCATCCCCTCCTGCATGGACTTCCTTGGTCGCCTTCACTTCAAACTTGCGTGGTTCCTTGTACTTTTGCTTCATGTGCTCCTTCGTTTCCCCCCTTCGAGCGGCAAGAATGGCCTGTTGGGTCCTGTAAATCTCATCTAATTCCTCTTGATTCGCACTGCCTCCACCGTGGAAGGCCTTATCGAACCAACCCATGCGAAGGACGGCGGTGGATTGCTTTTCTGTACATCCGCGTGGAGCAACCACAAATGCTTGAACCGCCACATGATGGACAGCGAGGACGAGGAAGAGTGCGATCACCTTCATGGTAGTAGAACGAACGACGAATTAGTCACTGGAACACGAAAACTTGATCCGAACTGGAAATTTTTGTGAAAAAAATGCTGGCTTGTTTGTTGGAGTGCACGAGGCAAAAGCTACCAGGTACCGCAATCGTGTCTCGTGTCCATGCTTCGAAAGATGTCATGTTGGTGTCAAAATGTGAGAAGCGGTGAACACAAGCGGAATCTTTGTTTCAAAAACCGTCACGAAACGTTCGAGTAACGGTCATTAATTGAATGAGGTTTCAACGTCTTTATAACGCTAAATGAGGTTCTGTCTGTCGTCAACACGTGTATGAGAACAAGTGCGATTTCGTCTTTCTTCCTCTTGCCTCCAATGATAATGACGATCTATCTTCGACACTTCCTACTCCTGCTCGCGTCTTTCGTTGCTGTATCTTTCAGTCAAGAATCAGAGTGTCTTCATACTATGTCGGACGAGGAGAAGCCCATACAAAAGTAAGTAATCATCACTCTGACTTGATGTGGCGGTCCATCGACCCTGATACGGCCACCAAACATGACACTACAGAGGTACAGTACATGGATGAGTTCAGTAACGCTTCGGTAGTTGATACCCAGATACCCAGTGCGTGTTGACAACATTATGTACAGCATTGAAATGATGTGATCGTATGTCTGATTATCCAACTGCGCTCTGGATTCTGGATTTCTAACCTCTCATCATTATTTCATCAAAAAAGTGTCTTGATTGTCGTCGCCATGGAGGCCGAAGCGGCACCGTTTGTCGAACACTTGGAATTGGAACAGAATGACGACTTCTTCCCTCCACAAGTTCCTTTCCTGGCCTTCTCCGGAGTGCACGAGGGTTGCAACCTAATTGTCGTCACCAACGGCAAGGACGAACTCCACGGCACTGGTGTGGACAATTGTGGTACAGTCCCCGCGTCGCTCGTTACATTTCTGAGCCTCCAGAAGGATTCCTCCATCGATTTGGTGGTCAATGCCGGCACGTGCGGCGGCTTTGAACGCATGGGAGCTCAGATTGGAAGCGTCTTTCTGACAACCGCAGTGGCGAATCACGATCGGCGCATCCCGATCCCTCCCTTCGTTCCCTATGGAATTGGAAAGCTGGATAGCATTCCAGCCCCAAAATTGGCGGAGCTGCATTCGTTTCAGACGGGAATCTGTACCACGGGCAACTCGTTGGACAAGACCTTGGAAGATGATGAGATGATGCTTGCGAACGGTGCGAGTGTTAAGGATATGGAAGCAGCGGCGGTGGCGTGGTCTTGTGGGTTATTTGGCAAGCCGTATTTGGGACTCAAGGTCGTCACAGATATTGTGGATGGAGATCGTCCGACGCATGAGGAGTTTATGGAGAATTTGCACAAGGCGGCGGACAGTCTTCAAGCAGCACTTCCCAAAGTGATTGAACATGTGTGCGGACGGGTGAAGAGCGACTTGTAGGAAATTTTGTCATGGTAGGAGAGTTTTGGGCGGTGTTAGAATGTTTGGGAAGAGTGAAGAATGTTAACGGAAGTACTGCCATGAGCCATGAGTTTCCGTCCATAATTGTACTCATGATAACCTAATCTTTCGCATGCGAGTTTGGCGTTGCTCATACTGAATGGCAGCGCTATGTTGCACCTGTATGGAATTTTACCATCCACTTCCTAGTGAGGCACAACGCGGGAATATGTTTCTGGTGCCGATCTCTGGTGGAGTGCAAGGATCGCTTGCATACAGCTTTCGGTTCCATATCCATACTCTGGATTCAAAACGAGTCTATTGTCTCTATTGTCAAACATGTGTGCTTACATACAGTATGTACGTGGTGGTATTTTTACACGTACAGTATAGTACTACCGGTAGTACCATCAAAAGCATTCTGAGTCGCGGACAAGACTTACTAGCTCCAAACGGGTTGCAAGTGTACCTCCGATAAAAAAAGAACAGGAACCAAAACCTTTGGATCACGTCGTACAAACGTAGTATGTCTCTACAGGAGTTTTAAATCCACTCCACCCTGACAAGGTCATGCACAGAAAGGCACTCAAATAAAGACGTGTACGCACGTGTGTCACGTACGTCCTGGTATGGTACGTCCAGCTTAGCAATGACAATACAGAAGCATCGACAACAAGCAACTATCGTACTTTTGACCCAACTTGCATCCTTCGGGGACAACAAGTCATCACCCATTCTAGAGAGAGTGACGAGATCAATCCACATGGACGACTATGATTTGTGATTGTGTAACCGGGATGAATCACCGAAGTCAGCACAATTGATGGCGATAGCGACTCATATTCCAAGCAGGTTACTTTGAGGACTTGCGAAGGAGGTTTTGAAGACTCAACTTCTCGATTGACTTTTGGTTGGACCACCATTGGAATTTTAATGGAACATCATTTGGCTGGTCAGATAGAATGCTTGATGGTAGGCTTGAGGGCATTCCTGATTACGACGACAATAATCGAGAAATTACCTGTGGACCCGATGGAACTTCTGATGGAATGTCAGATGGCGTACTTGATCTTAATTCAGGTGGGACCACTGTTGACGACGATGGCATTGCGTCAGGAAAGAGTTGGAGTAGGGATGGAATGTAGGAGGAAACATCACTGGGTGTGTTACATGGAATGTTTGACGGCAATACTGATTGCACATCCGACTGATCCACCACCAACAATATGAGACTGAGAGCCGGCTTGAATTCCCGACTGGCGGGTCCATGATGGAATCATTGAAGGCGCACTCAATGGAATTTCAGCTAGCTATTGAACACTTGGGGAAGGTGTTGTGCCTGGCGCGATGTTGGGAATCTCAACTTCTCGATCGACTTTTGGTTGGAGAGTTTGTTTGATCACAAACTGCCTGCCTGCCATACCGTTACTTGGCTAGTCAAATGGAGTATTTTGATGCCTGACTCCATAGCATCCTGGAGGCAATGAGGAGGAATGATGGAATTCTGACTGCAGCAATGATGTAATACCTGTTGGTGTGTCGGCAACGTCCGGCAGCCGGAAAGGACCTGATGTCTGATGTTTCGTGTCCTGGCTCAACGACGCTAACAGTAGCGAGGGGGGACTCAAGTCATAACTCAAGTTCGACGATGCTAAGCGAGCTCTGTCGAGTGGAGACTGCGGTAGTTTTATATGTTATGAATCAGATACTACTGTGCTTTTGATTGAGTTAGCATGATGTGTTTCATCATAACCAGGTCTTCATGCAACAGTAACAGCGAACGACTAAGTGCTTTGAGGCATACCGGTAGTACACAGTACACAAGTACTTGTACCAGGTTCTACGGTACCTTATTCTGAGAAAGTGCTATGCGGCGAAAAAAGGATGACGCTAATTTCTGTCACGTACAACATGTACTCGCACGTACAGCAATTCTCTTTTCTTTTTTATCATGCACCGGAGGTACACTTGCAACCCGTTTGGAGGTCGTACGTGTAGGGCGTAGTCCACGAACTCGCACTCACAGACTCACACAAATTGATCAAAAGAGATGTTGTCGAACCAACGTTTGCAGCTCTCGTTGAACGCCAAGGGTCTCAAGAACCTCGCAGGCGTGTTCAATAAGTCGGACCCCTTCGCGATTGTGACTGTCCGAGGAGGTGCTGTGGACAACCCTCCAGTAATTGTTGGACAAACCGAAGTGTACGTCAATTATCATGAATCCTGACGTATCATGCCCTTCTCGATGGTCCTGAACAACCCATCGCAACTCGCAACCCACCGCAATCTTTACGTCCCAATATGTTGTCGTCACTCTCTCACGCTCTTCTTCGCTTCTCTTTAGAGTTTACAACAGCTTAAATCCTCAATGGACAACCGTCATTTTCTTGGATGGGTATAAGTTTGGAGTCCCTCTTTATATAGAGGTTGGAGTCTTTGATTTTGACGCCAAGAGCGTGGGTCAATCAGAAAAAGGCCTAGCGTTGGAATCCAGTGAAACAGGTCGATTGATTACATCAGCAAATATAAAGGGGGCTCGGGACCTGTTACGAGCTGGAACGCTGCCGCACAAGATAATGGGAACTGCCCTGTTCGACGTGGGACAAATACTTGGTTCGAGAGGCAATGTGGCATCGAAATCGTTGCAGACTGGTGGTGCGCTCTATGCGTTTGTTGAACGCAGCCCGTCAGATGCTGGTGCATCTGGTGTCATGCATTTTCAGTTACAAGGACTCGGGTTCACAAACCTTCGCACCATGGGCCTCAGAAGCAGCCCCTTTTTTGAGTTGCATCGAATAGTTGATACCCCCAATGGCATTACCTGGTAAGAAGATATTTTCTGTGCGTGGCTTCTTACAATAACGTGTGTCAACCCTAACCACTTCTGCACAGGCGGAGTGTGTACCGATCGAATGTTGTCAAGGGACACCTTAATCCAAAGTGGGAGGCGACAACGTTGCAGCTAGAGGCAGTGTGTCACGGTGATTTGAACCGACCAGTAAAAATTGTGGTGAAGGATTATCGCTCTAGGTTTGGAAAACATCTTATTATGGGGGAGGTTGAGACTACAATGCAGCGCTTAATTGATTGCAAGAACGAGGGAGGCGATTTCGACATGGAGGTGGCATTTACGTTGCGCAGAGACAATGAGGATGTCGGCAACATCCTAGTGCTTCAAGCCTCGGTGGAAGGAGGTCAAGCTCAAGCTGCTGGACCGGGAAGGATAATACGCGGACGAGCACCTCATCCCGAGTTTCTCGATTATCTGACGGGAGGGTGTCAGATCAATCTCTCCGTAGCGATCGACTTCACGGCATCTAACGGTGAGTGCCACTCCATGGTGACAGATTCATGCCTCTTCTTGAAACGACGACTAATGTGAATGCCAGGTAACCCACGCCAGAAAGGTACATTACACTATGTATCCCCTCCGTCTGCAAACAAGTTGAACGACTACGAGGTAGCAATTAAGGCTGTTGGTTCGATTCTCGCAAAGTACGATAGTGATGGTAAGGTCCCAACATGGGGTTTCGGCGCAAGAACAGGTTCATCTAGTAAGGTTCAACATTGCTTCCAATGTGGCGACAAAGCAGGTGGAGGGTGTCCAAGGCATCTTGGATGCGTACCGTGGAGCTTTTAAGCATCCTTTGCACATGAGCTTTCCAACGGATTTTACTGAGGTGATCCGAACCGCAGCACAATCTGCGCAATTGCATTTGGTACGTTGTCTGCATAGCATCATGTTACAATGTTTAAGTTCGACATGCCAGTGCATTTTTTGACCACTGTCATTTCAGGAGACGGCGAAAGAGGATCGTGAGCTGTCGTACACTATTCTGCTTATCCTGACAGCTGGAAACATAGAGAATGTGAAGGAAACGCAGAGGGCGCTTGCTAAGGCAAGCGACTCGCCAATTTCTGTTGTTATTGTGGGTATAGGCGACTCTGAGTTCGGAAGTATGGAATTCTTAGACGAGCACGACACAGATGTGGGCGGTCGCGACATAACCAAGTTTGTTCTTTTCAATGACTACCATCGAAACCCTAATTTACTGACTGAAGCCGTCTTGGATGAAATCCCGGATCAACTTGTTGATTATTTCTACGAGCGAGGCATCATGCCAGGGCAGGCAGTTGCCGTTGACAGAGACGCAGTACAAGTCAAACGTGCTGATGACGACGAGCGCACTATGTACTTCTTGGGTTGAGCAAGCCTCCTCTGCTTTGCCTTTGCCTGAAACATGTCATGGAGTATATGCCATACATTGTACTGGAATTTCAAAGTTGACTAGTCAGGGCACCATGAAGGAATATGACGGGCCACGAAGCATATTGATGACTAACGTGCAAAACACAGATCTACTAGTTGTAGTGGTAGGTTAGAGAGTTAAGACTTTACTGGGAAATCTTTCAAGCTGTTGAATGAATCGCTACCACCTAGGATCGTACTGCAGTCCAAGTCACTAATCAACATTCGATGAGGACGGACCCTTCCATCAAGAAGTGCTTCGAGAATAACTTCAAACTTTGGGAACGAAAGTTGAACTCACAGACTAGACCTACGAACACGAAGATTTATTTGTGTATAGCCGGCGAAAAACAGAGAAGGACAAGATCTGCTGTTTCTGGGTGCGTTGAAGAGGTGAGTGAGAGTGATGTTCTGTGATCTGTGTCGAGTAAATGACACTGTGATGAGAGAAATGTCAAATTTTGCCGATACTGTTCCAATCCTTCATGCATGCCGCATTCCTGATATCATACATGACAGGTGTTCGGTACGTTCCGGACATGACTGGTCTATGATAACCATTTGCTCCATGTTGACACTCCTCACGTTGGCCGCCTTCGCTTTTAAACGCGAAC
The DNA here is from genome assembly GCA_022925895.1 of Fragilaria crotonensis. Taxonomy (NCBI): domain Eukaryota; phylum Bacillariophyta; class Fragilariophyceae; order Fragilariales; family Fragilariaceae; genus Fragilaria; species Fragilaria crotonensis. The sequence goes on along the minus strand of JAKSYS010000685.1, from coordinate 12,220 downwards.
ACGCCTGTCGCACCTACAAATCTTTCTTCCCACCTCACACGATTCCATTTTTTGAATAAAAACTCATCGTTTCCTACCATGAATCTCATTGCCTTAATTTATTCCTTATTGTCCTGCTCATCTGCATACGCCGCATCAATGAGAAATGTTGATCCGCCGTTTACATCCAGAGCGTCTAATGTTTCTGGATCAGCATCCCTTTCGTCTTGCAAAGTATGCATGGATGGATTTCGAGTCAGTCGTCTCCGCGACGAGATTGTAGAGCTTGACAATGGTGGAAGAGTATCATGCCAATTTTTGGAACAAGCAATGAATGATAATGCTTCATGTCTCTTCTATACCAAAGGGACAAATACCGAACGTATCAGGAGCACGTGCACATGTGAAGCTGAGACAATTGTTACAAGTCGATTTCTGCAATCTACTGATGCAGAAACCATCCAAGGCGAAATCATTGATACCCTTACGACACTACTCGTTAACATTGTATTTCCCGGTTTTGTCATTCTCATGTTCATCCTGTGTCGAAAGCGATGCCTTCATCACAGCGCCGTCCACTCGCAAGGACATGAATCCGATTCCGACGACGCTCGGAAACAACGCGAGTGCGCGTTGGAAGTTATGTTCCCTCCATCCGAAGGAGAAAAGGTGGGTAGATCATGTGTCCCCTGTTTCTTGAATCGTTCATCTTCCCAACCGCGCGAGTCTCACTCAGCAACCGTGGCGAACAGCAGGGACGTGCACCAACGCCGATGAGCGGAGTTGAGGACTTAGAGTCCAACGAAAGCAGGTCGGATGATATAGAGGCCGATGGGGTGAAGATGTGTTCGATATGTTTGGAAGAACTAGGTACGTAGAAAGGCACGCACACAATTGACGGTGTCACGATCAACATGTTTTTCAAAGGATTGACAAATCATTTAATTCTCTGACAGAATCGAAAAGCGACGATGGAAAAGAGATTGTGATGGGTCCATGCTCTCATTTGCATCATCGTGAATGTCTTCTGAGTTGGTTGAAGGAACCAGGTCATGATTCTTGTCCCGATTGTCGACAGCCCATGTGGGATCCGAAGGTGTTCGCAATGAAGAAGGGCGCTTTGGACACTAGATAGGGGACAGAACAAGCGTCAACACGAGAAGGAGTGTATGGATATGCTTCTCACGCATTGAAACCATACGCCATGGCTCGGGATGACATGACAGCGCCGAGCCTCTAGTGTTATTGTCGATTGTGCTATATATCCCTGACATGTGTCGAGGATAAGCGTTTACTGACAAGCGACAGTAGCAGTGGAAACGGGACTGCTATGACAGTGCAGTACGCACGACCGACAGTCGTGCGAAATCTGGAAGATTCGTTCAAGAATATTTATTCGGGATTCGTAAATGGAATACGAATTCCTACGGATGAGGTCCAACATGCAAGATTAATTGGTACGATCGAAACGAAAGGAATCAACGGTGCGAGAAATATAATTAATGAAAATGCATGGATTGAAGTGAAGAACAAGGCTAAGAAGGTTACTTCCAAGAAGCAAGATCAATTTGGTAAGACCAAGAGGTCTGGGAGGATTGATAGGAGTAATCTAAAGTAGTCACAACATTGCAGAAGGGAAAACAAACAAGGGTTTATAGTGTTGTCAAACTACTAGCTGGTAGATTTACCGTGGTACTGCGCACCGGAAGTGTAAGTACTGTTGCAGAGATCTGGAACATCTCAACACGTTTTTAAAAACGATTGTTTGTGGGAAGTTAAGGTCCAACGAGAGACGACTACGCAAGGATGAGCGAAGCGAGGAAGGCTGGAGCAACCCTGGAGTCGATCAAAGTGATTCCCTTCAGTGGGACGGACACTACGAAAGGGGGGAATGGAACCCCGCGAATTTTTCATGAAAGCCGAGGTCTTCGCCGCCACGAAAGGTTTCAAGCGCGCACTCCTGGAGGACCGCGTGTCGCCGAGCCTGGCGATAAAGGCCGAGCGAACTGACGAAGAGGAAGAGCTGATTCGCCAAGACGACGAGGCGAAACATTTCCTGATTATGTCCTGTCGAGGGGACGCGTTCGCTATCATCGAATCTCACGAAACTGCGTTCGCGATGTATCAAGCGTTGAAGGACCGCTACGATTCGAAGAAGACAAGGGACTTGGTGAAGGCAACGACCATGTTGGAGAAGTGTTACATGAAGTCGGATTTGGACGATCCGCACCTCTGGATCATGGAGATGGAGCGATTGAATCGGGAGGTCGAAAAATGCGAAAATGGAACGAGGCGCAGCGACGAGCAGATGGAAGCGACTATTTTGGCGCGATTGCCCAAACGAAGGTACGAGTCGGTTATTGCGTCGCTCAATGGCAAGATTGGGTCGAAAGATTTCACCCACAAGGACTTTGTTTCGGAGATCCTGGTCCATTATCAGATGTTTGTTGAGCCGTTCAAAAATCGGCAAACTCGCGAAAATCAAGAAGGACGAGAGAAAGAGAAAGGCAAGCACCTGGCGCTCAACACATCAAGCGGAAAAGGAGGCTGGCGTGCGTTCAAGGGCAAGTGCAACAAGTGTGGAAAGCAAGGCCATCGTGCAAGAGAATGCCGAACGAACAGCAACAACAACAACAACGGAGAACGAGAAAACGCAAAATTGAAGGTCAAGTGTTATAACTGTGGAGCTTTTTGGGCACATCGCGAAGGAATGTCCAAAGAAGGAAGAGTCCGGTATGTTTGTTGGTATGACAATCCGAGGAGCTGAGAGCCGGGAGGATGACGTCAAGAGGAACGTAGAGTCTACTAAGGACTACTACTTTGACACGGACAAATTTGCAATGGAGTTATTGCAGGAGATTGCTGAGTACAACAATACGAAGAGAGCAGTGTTGAAGGACATTCGAGAGTTTAAGTGGAAACCGAGAGGCGACGAGCAAGCCAAGGTGAAAGTTCAAAGGGAGGGAGAAGAAGAAGCCAAGTACTATGAGTTGGGCTGATATGTGCGAAACGAGTGACGACGAAGATGACGAAGACGAAGTTGAAGAGAAAATTGAAGATGTCGCAGAAGACAATCTGGAGTATGAAGAAAGCAAGGCGCAGGAGCCCGAAGCTGGAGAGGAAGTCATTGATCACAAGGAAGACGGAACTCATTATGAGGAAAGCAAGACAGGAGAGTCTGAAGCTGCAGAAAAGGTCGAGAACACTGAGTTTATTAACGAGGAGCGAGAGGAATCCGAGTACCGGATGGATAAATCGAGTCAAGGCGCAGAGTGGATGTGGGACGAGCAAGTTTTTGCTACTAATTCAAGGAAATTCATGTCTCCTGTCACTGAGAGTGGGCATGAAAGTTGGCTTGTTGACTCTGGAGCAACAACTCATGTCTCCATTAACACCAAGATGATGACTAACTTGAAGACAGCAACTGAAGGTGAGCATGTCAGAGTTGGAAACAATGAAACCATGAAAGCAATTGCAATTGGAGATTTGACCCTGGAACAGAAAAGCTCAGGAAAGAAGCTGAAGTTGGAAGATGTGATGGTTGTCCCGGGTTTTGCGAAGAATTTGATCAGTGTTGGCCGACTTACAGAGAAAGGAAATGAGTTTGTGGCTGGAAAAGAAGGATCAAAGATTTTTAATGAGTCGCGGGAGATGCTGGAATTCGAAACGGGCTCAGATGGAATGGCGTATCTGATTGCATCTCGTATCAAAGGAGAACGAGAGGCGTTTAACGTCGAAGGAATTGTCGAAAAAGACGAAGAAATGGAGAAGAAAGAGCGAAAACAGTACATGGACATCAATGAAGCTCATCAAAAATTCGGTCACGCAACGGAGAGAGTGGTGCGGGAAACGCTGAAGGCGCTCGAAATTATTGCGACAGGAAAAATGTCCGTTTGCGACGGATGTGCACGAGCGAAGGCGACCCAAAAGAGAACAAACAAAACCACTAAGGTGACAGCGGACAAACCAGGAGAACGACTTTACATGGACACGAGTGGCCCTTATTCGGAAACAGTCATGGGGTCACGCTATTGGTTTAAGTTTGTGGATGACAAAACGAGAAAGTCCTGGGATTTCTACGGTGCCAGGAAGAACGTCATAACAAAATTTCTGAAGGACTTATTGGACAAGTTGAAGGCGGCTGGAAAGCCTGTGAAGTACCTTCGGTGCGACAATGCCGGTGAACATATGTCCGAGCTACGCAAGATTTGCGAAGGAGAGTACGGGATACAGTTGGAGTACACTGCCCCTCATACACCACAACATAACGGTGTCGTGGAACGGATGTTTTCGCGAGATGCGAAGCGTGCGTTGGCTATGATGATTGCCGCAGCATGGACAAAAGAGATGCAAGCGAAGTTGTGGGCAGAAGCGACAAAGACCGCTGCACTACTGGGTAATGTGCTACCGAATACACGCAGTACAGTACCTCCGGACGAGCAATTCTATGGTGAAAAGAGCAACATCTACCCTCATTTGATCCAGTTTGGGAGGGTTGGCTATGTTACAAACAGGGCCACCATGAAGGGGAAGTTCAAGGAGAAGAGTTCCCCCATGGTGATGATTGGCTATGGTGAAAACCACGCCAGGGATGTGTACCGTATGTACAATCCAGTAACAAGCAAGGTCGTGGAAACACGAGATGTGCATGTTTGGGCAGACGTGACGAACGCTGCCAACATATCAGACTGACCCTGACTCAGGTCTTCGACCCTGAGTTGATTTTGAGGCCCCAATTGAGCAAGAAGAGAAGGTCGCAAGCGAGGAAATTCATTTGATCCCCGAATATGAAGAGGAACTTGCCGTCGTTCAACGTCCTCTGAGTCCACCATTGTCTGAAGCAGGGAGGATACACGCGGATGCGACTTTCAACGACGACGAACGACCGAGAATCGATGGAGAAATCGACGAACGAAGCGATGACGACCGCGACGACCAAGTTCGAAAACCGACGATGCTGCCGCTATTGAAGACGAAAGCGACAGCGACGACTCGCGTTCGGTCCAGACTGATGACAGCGACGAGCGTGTGGAAGAGGAGGACTTACCTGAGCTTCCTCAGAGAGAAAATGCTCCAGAAATGGCGGAGAACGAAACGAACGACAAAGTTGACGAAATTGATCAAACCGAGAGGCCGCAACGAAGCGTAACGAGACTGGAGAAGGAAATGAAGAGACTTGGAATTGATGAACCAATCAGAATCGAGGACGACGAAGTTGGAGTACGAACACGAAGTAGAACGGACCAAGTTGCATTTAATGCGACTTTATCATCGGATCCTGAGAGCCGAAAACGTTTCGTAAGGCGATGGATGGGAAGAACGGAGTTAAGTGGAAACCGTCAGCTATTGTGGAAATCAACAATTTTCTGTCACGTGATGCCTGGAAGAAGTTTCCCAGAGAGATGCTGAAAGGACGCAAGCCTATACCCGTGAAATGGATATTCAAGATCAAGGAGGAGCAAGATGGGTCACTGCGATACAAGAGTCGGATCGTACTTAAGGGCTACGTCATGATCCCAGGAGTGGATTACACTGAGTTTTTCTCGCCGGTTGCAACAGACACAACAGTACGAACTACGATTGCAGTTGCAGTGTACCGGCAGGGTGAAGGTTGGATCATGGAAATGATTGACATCGAAGCAGCATTTCTAAATGCGGAACTTGAAGCGGACAGAGAAGTATTTGCTGAATGGCCAGAAGGAATGGTTGAACTTGGATTTATTACGAAGACGAACGGAGGAAGTTTTGTATCAAGCTGACAAGACCTATGTATGGAGGAGTTGACGTTCCGCGCCTATTCATGAAGACATTGTTCAGATATTTGACGCAAGTCATGAAGATGATACAGAGTCTGGTTGATCCGTGCCTTTATTACTGGAAGAATACAGCGGGCGAAGTGACTCTGATGGCAGTGGTGCACGTGGATGACGTTTTACTTGCTGGTAAGAAAGAGACGATTGAGAAGTTTAAGTCGGAACTTAAGAAACGGTTCAATATCTCTGACTTGGGACGTTTGAAGAAGCATCTTGGAGTATGGTACGACTGGAAAACTGACGATAACGGTGAGAGCTACGTTGTTGCGAGTATGACAAAATTGGAGGACGAAATTGTTGAGTCATTTGAGACGAGTGTGGGAAGGAGTATCAAGGAAGCTGAGACCCCGGGATATCCAAACAAATTCCTAAGCAAGAACAAGGGAGAACCTGTGAGAATGACCGAGTACCGTTCGATTGTTGGCAAGATTATGTATCTGATGACCAAGCTGGCACCTGATTTGGCGAATCCTGCACGAGAGTTGGCGCAACATTTGTCTAATCCAGGTGACGAGCACTGGAAAGCACTAGAGCGTTTAGTGGGACATATCAAGGCGAGGTACTACGAAGGTCTAACGTACAGGAAACCGAAGGAATTGAGGCCCATATCATTTGTCGATTCGGATTACGCGAAGAACATTGATGACCGCAAGAGCATTTCGTCCGGGCTACATACACTTGGTGGTACGTTGGTGAACTGGGAGTCGAAAACTCAACATGTGGTTACGTTGTCAAGTACGGAGGCTGAGTACATAAGCCTGGCGAAGGGAGCGTGTGAGAACAAGTTTATTATGATGTTATTGGACGAAGTCATGAGATACCCGAAGGAAGAGAAATTGGTTGGGCGTGTTTATGAAGACAATCTGGGAGCGATTTATTTAGTGAAGAATCAACACGTCGGAGCAAGGACGAAGCATATTGACGTCAGAGCACACTTTATTCGAGAACTTGAAGAAGCTGGTTATTTAAAGGTTCAGTTCGTACGATCGGAAGAGAACTCGGCGGACATACTGAATAAGAACTGCCCCGAGAAATTGCACACGAAGCATGCAGCGAGAATCAGGAATGGGAATCTTGAATGTTGGAGGGAGGATGTCGAGGATAAGCGTTTACTGACAAGCGACAGTAGCAGTGGAAACGGGACTGCTATGACAGTGCAGTACGCACGACCGACAGTCGTGCGAAATCTGGAAGATTCGTTCAAGAATATTTATTCGGGATTCGTAAATGGAATACGAATTCCTACGGATGAGGTCCAACATGCAAGATTAACTGGTACGATCGAAACGAAAGGAATCAACGGTGCGAGAAATATAATTAATGAAAATGCATGGATTGAAGTGAAGAACAAGGCTAAGAAGGTTACTTCCAAGAAGCAAGATCAATTTGGTAAGACCAAGAGGTCTGGGAGGATTGATAGGAGTAATCTAAAGTAGTCACAACATTGCAGAAGGGAAAACAAACAAGGGTTTATAGTGTTGTCAAACTACTAGCTGGTAGATTTACCGTGGTACTGCGCACCGGAAGTGTAAGTACTGTTGCAGAGATCTGGAACATCTCAACAGACATGCTCGTTGGTTGTTGGTTGTTGTTACACATACAAGTACGTGTAACGCTTCGCAGCTACTACAGTACCAGTACTACAAGTATTGTCCCGTACCTGTATGTAGCGTGTACCAGTACTAGTACCGTAGTTTTCGGAGTGACAGTTGCATGTACTGGAAAGCTACTCTAGCTAGGTAGTAGCTAGAGTACAAGTACTTGAGTCCGCCGAGTTGACTACATCTGTAGAGTACTCTGCTATGTATGAACTCTTATCTACCAAGCCATTATGAGTCCGTTTGGTCGTCTTGCAATGATGTCTTTCAAGGTACAAGTACTGCCATTGTTAACTACGACAGTATAATTCTAACCTCATTGATTTCTCCCCTGATGAAGGGTTCCTGCACTATGATACAGCAAAGAGTACTTTGAAATAGCTGCAACAGCTAGCAACTAAATTTACTCGATATTCAACATTTAGATGCTACTACCACTATAATGTCGCTCTAAAACATGCCACTGAGACAACCCCAGTGTTGGACTCTAATGTACCCTCATTCATATGCTTCGGTTCAACGCTGCCTTTGTTGGATGTATCTTCAACAGGCCATAACGTCATGATGTCATGATTCTGTCCTTTCTGACGGGATTAAAAAAAGATGAGAATTCTGGTCATCTTTCGAGACATCCCTTCTCATCGCACTCACATAAAAGTCACATTTCGTAGAAAAATACACCATGAATTTCAACTCAGTGCTTTCTTTATTACTGGCCTGCTCATCTGCAAATGCGGCATCAACCAGACGCTATAATACACCCGCATCCAAATCAAATAATGCAACTGCATCTCCAGTCCTTTCGTCCTGCCTTGAATGCAGGGACGGATTTCAAGTCAGCAATTGCAGTGACACTACGCAGTCAGATAGCGCCAACGTCACAGACCCATTTTTGGGACCAATCACGAATACCACTGCTTTCTGTCTCTTCTACACTGAAGGGACAAACGGCGAACGGATCTCAAGCACGTGTATATGCGAGGAGGTGACGAATGCTACTGGCAGTTCGAAGGAAGCTCCACGTGAAAAGCAAAACAAGGTTGTTATCGATGCCCTGATGACAGTGCTCGTCTACATTGCCTTTCCCGCTTTTGCCATTTTCTGGTGCATCCTGTATCAAAAGCGACGCCAAGATGGAATGCTAAATACAATCCAACACGAAGCCGATTCCGACGACGCTCGTAAGCAACGCGAGTGCGTGTTGGACATTATGTTTCCTCCATCCGAAGTAGAAAAGGTATGTGCTCCAAATGTTTCGCGCTTTTTTTCATCGTGAATGTCTCCAACCACGCAGGTCTCACTCAGTAACCGACTCAGGATGGATCTCCATCGCAGACCATGTCGAAGGAACCTACACAAACGCCGATGAGCGAGATCGACGACTTGGAGGCGAATGAATGCAGGTCGGATGACTCAGTGATCAATGTAGCGAGTTGCTCGATATGTTTGGAAGAAATTGGTAAGTGGCAAGGAACGTACGTAATCGGCTGCATCACAATCAATATGCTTTCATAGGGTTAATGAATCATTTTATCGTCTGACAGAATCGAAAAGCGACTATGGAAAAGAGATTGTGATGGGTCCATGCTCCCATTTGCATCATCGTGAATGTCTTCTGAGTTGGTTGAAGGAACCAGGTCATGATTCTTGTCCCGATTGTCGACAGCCCATGTGGGATCCAAAGCTATTCACGACGGTGAAGGCCAGTCTTGTCGGTGTACAGGGGGTGTATCCTGGCCCAGCATAGACACAATTCTTCATCAGGGTTGCCTTGCTCCGAAAGCGTCTTCATCGCGCGCTCAAACCTAGCTGCACGTGCATGATTGAGCCATACTCCAAAACTCAGGTGATGAAAATGTGCATGCTGTGAGAAGGCAATCACTCCGAGAATGTGACGAGAGCACCGGTGAATTCGCGCTGCTTCCGAAGACTTGAGTGCCGCTCATTAAAGCTACGAATAGGCCACCCAATTATGAGGAGGACAAGCACCAAGTAATCCTCAGGCGTTCCTCAAGCTGGCCCTCTCGTCCCACCATGTTTCAAATACTGACAGTGTCAGATAACCGTTCGGATTATGTGACGATGACGAGAAGACCCAAAATGTGCTCTTCAAATGCAGATTGCGAGAACTATCTGCCAACGAAATCCTTCCAAAACCGTGCACGAATACTCAACAATGCTCGTTGAGCATCAACTTTAACCGAGCCACCGCTCCTCAAACTTCCACATGCTTACAATCGTGACATGGTAACTTGTCGAATGGCTTTCACTACAAAGTCCACTGCTATCGGGACCATATCAGGATGGACAATAAAGTCGTGCTGGCAAGTGGAACAATACTCCAACGCAATGTTTGGTTGAATGCTGGGAGGCGTAGTATTCGTCGTTTGGTCATGTCCGCTGGACGACCTACTACTACTGCACCTGGTCGTTGTCGTCGTCGTCGTCCTCGTCGCCGTTGCTGGCATTTTGTTCGCCACAGTGTATATAATATCATCGGCATGATGATGAGGGAACCATGGATCCCCAGGACAATGCAATATGAAGGTTGGGATGGATGAAAGCAGTCGCAAGGCGGATATCTGTTCATTAAGTGAATGGGAATTGACGAGGTGGGTGAGACAAGTTCAAATCGGCGATTGCAGTGTTTTGACAATCAAGAATCATTTTCAGATGATTTCAGGATGAGCACAAGTCGTTAGTGGGCACGTTGACGAAGCCAAACGAGGTAACGTACATCGGGAAGTTGCGGAACGTCGCGAAGCTCTTCCGTTCCCAATTCGAAAAAGTTGCGACTAAACGTTGGATGTTGCAACAAACGGACCGCCAGATCCCTCCCACGGTCATCGGGTGCCGTACGTTTCAGCATGTAGTTGACAAGACTAGTTCTGGATCTCAGCACCTCCAATACTTTTCGTCCAATCGCAATGACGGCATCTGGATGGTGTGCTGCGGTATACAACTTGTACTGCTGAGCCCGTGTGTCGGGATCCATACGTAAGAATGGCATCCAATGAACGAGTGCAGCTGTGCGCCGCCTCCAGTCTGGTCGCAAGACCAACATGCGCTGCACCATGTGAGCACCAATCGAATGAGAGACAAAGACGAGTCGCTTGGTCTCGAGGTTATCGCTGTCGTGAATGTGGTCAATCCATGCCAGTTTGTGCTGTATCTGTCCCTGGATAGACCATGGGATTTGAACATTTCTTGCTTGGCGACAGTTGTTGGCATCATGTGTATTGCAGTCGTCTTGGTATGGTTCCACATTCACTACTTCCTCAGTAACGCCGTGCCCAGCATACGATACCCCTCGCAAAGAAAATCCAGGTCCAAGCTGTTGCACGATGGACGTCAATGCCGGAATATACCATCCTACGAGACCAGGATTGCCAGGAACGAAGAAAATGTAGGTATGTGCGGGGATGCACTGATCTCCCTGTGAGCCTTGCCTCCAATCGATCGAAACAACATGTGTGGGCCAACCTAAAATCTCCGCGACATTCTCGGTACAAGCGACTGCAGCGTTGACGTTTTGTCTCAGATTTTGAATGTTTGGCGCCATTGCCTGCATGGTAGATTATGGGTGGGATGACAATGTAGCCAAAGACCAAATTTTCTTCTGAGTTCGGCGCTATGGCGGCGTGCGACACTCGCAATACACTCCGCCCCTTGATTCTTGGTATCCAGCAGCTTAAACGATGGAGTCAATCACTAAGTGTGGCAGCTGCCTACCAGGTACGCGAGCAGCAGTGGGAGCAGGCGGATGGAGGCATCTATGTTGATACGTCAAACACTCTAGCACTCAGCAGGAATGAAGTGGGTATGCGTAACGGCCGACATGCTGTTAACAAGGGAATGTGAGTGATTTCGAGGACCCGTGCTAGTAGCATAAAGCGTACTATACAAGTACTCGTATGCTAGTGGGATAGAAGATAGAACGCGAATACTTGCACTGTGTGACTGGGACTAGCATATGCTCCCAGCCTGGGAGTTTGGAGTACAAGTACTCGCAAGTACTTGCTGTACTATCCTATTGTTGTATTGTAGACGAAAAAAACTACAGTGTGAGTAATGATTGCTTTTCTACTGTATTACTGTGATACTGTACTACCGGTAGAATATTCCGAGTGGGCTCAATGTCGGAGTATGCCATATGAAACGGGCGTTGATAGTGGTCACTTGTCACACCTGAATTGTTACTTACGGGAAGTTTCATACATGGACCGTCCGTACGACGGTATATCTCACACCGGTATGCATATCATACAAGAACTGGAGTATCTCAAAGTATCAGCGTTTTTGACAGAAACGGAGTATGAAACTGAAAGTTATAAATGATAAATTTAGGTGTCTTCGCTTAAGTTCAAAGACGTCTGTCGCCGAACAACTGATAGTAACTTTGCGATGACAAGGGAACGGAAGACTATCTGCGAGTACCGAGTACTCATCGCCAAAATCGCTAAAGCACGTTCTTTTGGAAACCACCTCCAAGAAACAGCATCAAAATGTTGCGGGAATTTGTGAGGTTCACGGCCTGCACTGCACATCTGCGATGTTGTTGCGTCCAATGCTGAGGTAGCAGCAGGCTCGAAGCGCAATAGATGAACGATACTGTGCTAGAAATATGATAAATTCAGTCCTTGTAGTATCTCATTTAGTTACACAATAGAACTTCAGAGTCGATCAAAGGCGCGAACTCAAAACTAGCATCGTCTTGTTTTGACTCCCAATATGCAGCGAAAATCCCTGGAATGCAGGTCATTTTCGACCATGTGAGTTTGAACCTGTGGTTCCCTTCTCTTTAGTTTACATGGAATACTTAATCAATGT
>JAKSYS010000684.1:0-33406 GCA_022925895.1 Fragilaria crotonensis | reverse complement strand
CCAGTCCGCCCTCCGCCGTCGAATAGCGCAAGGACGACACAGTACCTAGTACATTATTCCAGTAGCGCCATTCAAGGCAAAGGGCAAATAATTGATTTGGTCTACTGGAGTATATTTATATTGAATGCCAAGCGCCGAGCACTATCAATTTATTAACTGTGACATAGACTTGGATCACGGGTGGCAGATCTAAAACACTCCTTTCAAGTTCCTTCTGTTGCCCTCATTTGACTCAGTGTCCTCATTCCAGTCACCTCACCGATGGCGACTCCTGCCTCTCCTGTTCGGCCAAAGGGCGACGGTCAGAATCTGTTTTCACAAGTTCCTGGTAATCCAACATTTCGCAACCAGGCCACGAATGCCGTAGCACTGGTCCCGCTCCTTCAAAGTCTTCCGGGGAAGATTGGTGATGACTCTTCAAATTCTGAGCGTTCCTTCAAGCTGTTGTTTCAATCTCTCCAGCGATTTGCCGACTCGCAAGTTGGATCTGGGAAACATTTGCCAAAGGACTTTGACGAACTTGATGACGAGAGTTTGGAGGACGTTGAGGTAGGCGAAGAGACGGCGGATCATGACATCACAGACGTGCTATTGATTCTTCCAAGTTCTCAACTTACGCGTCCTGGAGATTGGAGGTACGAGAAAACACCGCTCAAGAATTTCCATTGGGGTCACGGATGTCAGAGGTTGGTTTGCTTTGACGGTCGATCACATAAAAGCCGTCGAGCTCATGATCGTTTGATGAATCACAACGTTACAAGAGAATGGATCGACTTGTGTCCGTCCCGAAGGACAGCCGCTGTGGTGGGAGTTCTGAATCTGAGAGATATTGAAGGTGTCACTGATGGACTCAAGCGAGCAGAGCTCGAGCTTCAGCAATGGGCAGAACGTTACTCTACTCCTTCGTACGAAGTGTCTGCTCACGGGCGCTCGTTTGCTAGAGACGGAGTAGTTCAGCGTCTCTTTGTATTTGACTCATTTGTGGGGGAAGAACAGGTAGATCTTTCCTCGAGTCGTTTGGGATCAAACCTAGTTGCCTTTCCGCCTTCTGAAAACTCATCCAATGCCCACACGATGGACATGCATTTGAATGTCGTGGTCAACGACCTCGCTGTCGGAATCTTTCGACAACTGGAGATTCGCATACGAGAATCTGACGCCATGGCCAAGGAAAAATCAGGCTGGCGCAACATATCTTCCCCCATGGCGCAAACTGCGGCTCGCGCCATGGGTCGAAATCCTACCGCGAACCCACCGCAACTGTTGACACCACTCGATTCGGTGTGGGACCTATCGGAAGTGTCGCCGAAAGATGCGGATGCCATGCGTCGTCGTGATGTCGGCCGCCGTGAGAAGATGGCTGCAGACCTGTCCCTCTTGGCCGGGTCTCCGATGGATGCCTATGAAAGGTACAGCAAAGCTGCTGAGCTCGCCAAGCAGAGCCCAGATCCACTGTGGTACGCTTCGGCACTGGAAGGGTGCGCCGCAGCTCACATGAGTATGGCAGAAGCAGGAGGTTACAACGTTGATCCATATTTGGAGAATAACTTTCAGCTTCCTGAAGAATTCATGGCTGCAGCGAACACATCTTCCAACGACGCTAAGAAGAACTCAGTTACAAAACAGACTTTGCCTGCCGTGATCTACGCCCTTTGTGAAGAAGCCCTGAATGTATTTTCTCGACACGCGTCTTTGGCAAGTTTTCACGCTGAGCTTCTTTTGAAGCTTGCTTGGTATTCTGCAAATGTGGACGAACGCCACATGCGTTGTCGCTGGGGCGAAGGCCATGGTTGCTACGGTGGTGACCCAAGCGAGCCACGTCGTTGGGACAAAACGAGCGTTGCCCGTCTCACCTTTGGAAAGCTTGTGAACAAGGACGGCGAAGAATTGCTTGGCCTCAGCACGTTGCAACGGACCCAAAAGTTTTGCGAATTCATACACCGAGCTGTTAGTACTGGAGCTCTAGACCCGTTGACGCGTGCCGATGTAGCTGCAGCAGCGGCCCGACTTTGCCTGTTGGGCTTGCAGTCCACACGTTGGAAATTTAATGATGGGTACATAGTTCGTTTGCCACGCAAGGCTGCGTTTTTCGCAACTGTGGCGGCCGAATCTTTATCTAAGTACACGGCAAAGGACTCAATTGACTATCAGGGCAGCTCACTTTGGTTGGTCGCGACACAGCTTTACAGTAAATGTGGGAACACCTACGATAAAGATACTGAGAAGTATGGATGGTCTACTTTACGCGCAACAGTCTTGCATGCATTGAGTCAACAAGAGGATCCGATCATGAGCGAATCTGGTAAGTGTTGAAGGAGTGTATTTGAGCTAATGCTTCTGCAACATATGTTCTGACCAATTTTGACCTAGCGGCGGAGCTCGTGCTAATGCTTATGAGCGAAATGTCGTCTCAAGAGCAGGTTAGCCAGGCCACTTCAACCGCACTGGAACAGCGCATTAAAGACGAAGAGTCAACATACACAAGGTCAACCATGGACGATGATTCAGAATCGATTGCGACCATGAGCAGCCGAAGAACAACCGTCACTAAGTATTCTGTCAATCCTAAAGCGGTCACGGTTGCAAGCCGGACTTCTGGCTTTTTCACAACACAAGCAAACCAACAAACTCTGTTGTGCGTGGCACAGGCAAAGTGGGCCGAAGACAAGCCAATACCTGCAGCCAAGGTGCCCTTGGTTGAGGAGCTCTCGGATTACTCCTTGGCGAATTCGTTAGTAGCCTTGCGCGCAGTCTTGCCTAAAATCGATATTGAAAGCTGTGCTCTTGCGCAGCAACGTTGTATCAACCAAATCACTGACCTTCGTAAAGAGACACCGACTTTGTCAGGGATGGATCACCTAGTCAACCCATTGGCATCGTACCACAGTGGCGAAATGGCACCGCTAAAGATCGAATCGGCTACGATCGTTAAATCTGAGTCGCACTTATTGCTGGAGCGCACAAAGGCCCACGGCTTCTCCGGAAAGGCGACAGGGGTCATGGCAACCTTTTTTAACCCTTTCGACAACAAGAAGAAGCAGGCCGAGAAGAAAATCGCTGCGACATTGGTTGCCGAGGGCGAAGAGCGTGAGGTTGAGCTTGAATTCAGCAACCGCCTCTCGGTTCCCTTGGAGATTCCAAGCTGTGAGCTAGTATTCAACAAGAACGACTGCGACCGTATTAAGGCACCTGCCTTATCGTTTACTGTTCCTCCGAAGGCCCAAAATTTCAAGGCTCGCTTTCCGTTCATTGTTATCACGAAGGAGAGAGACCCCGTCAATGACAACGAAGAAGATGCTGCTTTGCCTGTGCTGTACGAGGTTACTGCGATTCGTTTGACTTGCCTATCCAGATCGTTTCTTATTCCCGTAAATGACGAGATCGCTGATGATGGCATCCCGCTTCTTCCGATCCCAGCCTCGGTTTACACTCGCAGCACACATAATAATCCGAAGAAGAAAGAAGAGGAAGTAAAACCGCGCTTCGAAGCAGTCCCCGCCCAACCAAACCTGTATGTTTCCTTTTCCACCTCCCAAACTCCCATCGAGGATGGCACAACTGTTCCAGTTCACCTTTCAGATGGTGAAATTTTCACGATTCCTTCTTTCCGCCTTCAGAACGACTTTGGTCCCAGTGGTTTGGGCTTGATGGAGCGCTTGCAAATCATAGGAGTAGGAATGCCCGGCATTCCAGAAGAAGTTCTATTTGACACTGATGCCGCTGCTGCCGCGCTTGAAGAACAAGATGACGACGACTCTGGCGAAGAAGTGGAAGAAGATGCATTCGAGCAGCTCATGGAGGAAGACGGTTTACCACCTCTCAAAATGAAGGCACTGTGCGAATCCTTATCTATCAAAAGCATCAATGACAAGAGTACCGGGGAGGGGAGCCGCGTCACTTTCCAGGTGGCTGCCACTCACGATATGGGAAACCAATTAGCGAACGGCGGGAACGTTCGAATCCGGTTCCGATACCGCGGCATTTCTCCTAATCCCGCCACTGAGATTTGGCGAAAGCGCGAGGTCGCCCTTCGAATTATCCGTGTGAAGGGTCCTAGAATTTCGTCACTTACGTTTCGATCCGACTTGAGTTGGGGCTCATCCTACACCGAGCTCTGTCACTCGTTGGCACAACAAAAGCTCCGCTCTGAAGCGATCGCTCGAAAGTGGGGAAGCCATAGAGCCTTCGTAGATGTGGAGCCCTCTTCTCTACACTACGGCGAATCGAAAGACAAGCCAACCAACGACAGTGGTTTGTCCCTGATCAGTCGAGTTGGTATGGATGCCGGAGTACATGTTGCGAGTGACGAAATTGTCGTTCTCATGGCCGTGGCGAATGAAACAAATTCTACAATTTTGTTGTCGAATCGTAAAGGCCGCGTGGGTGGTTTCTCAGGAAGCCCCATGCCTACTGTCCGAGTGACGTCAGGGGTTAGTGTCAAGATCCCTGTGGTTATTCCCCGAATTCCTCGCGTCAACCTCGAAGACCCCGACCAGGCTATGGATATTGCTGCCGAATTGGTAGCCAACACGGCTCTCACATGGAAATCCGTGACGGATGGAAGCGGCGGCACGGAAGACGAAGTGAGTTTCAACCACAAAGTTCGTCAAGGCCGCGTGCGTATCCCTTCAAAATGCCTTCGTGAGATCATTTCCGAACATCATTCCTTCTCGTCTCGCATCTGCGTGGCCCCCGTGACGGTTCATGTTCGAATTGGCCGTCCTGATGGCGACCCGCATTTGTCGGTGAAGCGTGGCTCTGCCGTGACAGCCCATGTCACGGTTCGCATCCAAGAATGGGTCCCTGCGGAGGTGCTGGAGCGCCTCGCACTGACTATGGAGTTTGGGTGTGCTCGTAAGAATGCTACGGTGAGCACAAGCACTGGTAGCAGTTCTCCAAAGAAGGATTACGTGTGGTGCGGTTTGCTGCGACGCACCGTGTCCCCGAGTGGCGGTGAGATGCAACATCATGCCCGCGTCGTGTTCCTGACCGAAGGTGTTTTTGTTGTGAATGCCTGTGCTGAGGTGTCAGCTGAGCCTGGAGTGGAGGAAACATGGTGGGCACAATTTGCGGAACAGGTCGTCGTGTCGTGAGGTGAAGGTAATTCATCCATAACAGGGTGGGTAGTGCCAGCAGTCTGTCTTTGTCCTACATACTTAGCGCTGTTGTTTATGTATACGTGTGTGACACTTTAGAGGCTAATTGATTCTTTCCGTGTGTCTAGTTGCCTCGCGATGCTCGTCCTCGATTCGAAGGGAAATCTGAGTAAGGATGAGGACGCCACCAGCCCACGGGGGAATCAACACAGCCAGAATAAACGTAACTACCACAACAGCCACGTAAATGGAAGACCTATCCGAAGCCCTATCAAAGTAGAGAGCAAAGGGCAGAAGTAGCAAGAGCGTCGTGGCAATATTGAGTCCCAAGGATTTCAAATCGGGCATCCCCGCTAACATGGATTGTGAAGACAACGTGACAAGTGTGAGTGAAACTGACATCATTGATACCTGACCACAGCTTCTGATACGATTCTTTCAATTAAACTTACTCCCGTACGTATCTTTCTTTGGATTCGCTACTTTCGATGACATGGTGATGAATTAGCTTTTTGTAGGTTAATTATGATGTTTTTAATGCGAAGCAGAAGAAAAGCGACGTTGACGCAAGTGTCGACGATGTTGGGCGACACAAATTGTGAAGGCAGATCACGTCGGTACGTATGTCATTCAGTTTCCAGTGCAGTAGGTGGTGCTACTGTACTGGTTGTAGCGTCTTGCGTCGCCTGTCACCTTTTCGTCCCCAACCATTTTCTTGTCAGATGTGCGCCTGATACTCGAGTTCGATGACAATTAATGAAACTCTGACGGCGCAAAGGACTGAAAGCTGAACCTGCATTCGAATAATAACTCTATAGATAACTACAGTAAGGCATCCAATCCAGCGAGTCTTTCCACAGTCCATCATGGCACAAGAGAATCAAAGAGTCCTGGATGCTCTAGAGCGTCTCGCGGTCACGTTAAAAGACTTGCCAGATGCTCATTCACCCGACAAACTTTCACATTGGCGATTGGACCTTCCTGAAGGACTCGAGACGGCTTTCTCCATGATGGAACAGGGACAATCCTTAGTACATGCCACATCGACCAAGTATACATTGGTCACTAAGATTGATCTGGACGAAGGAAGCAAATTGGCCAAAGATCTATTGCGTGGGTGCGAAGGGTTGGCAACGGGCGCACTCGTCCTTCACGACGATGCTGTCGGTTGCAGTCGATCACTTCGCAAGCACGTCAAACATGCCGTCCGTGCCGTAGTTCACACGTGCATTTCGCTATTGCAAGTCTTTTTAGAATCGCCAATCCATACCAATTCTCAATCGGCAGCGACAAGGACAGGAGCTGTGTGGGATGCCTGTGAGAAGATATCGAAATTGCCAAACAACAATCGGAACGCTATGCGCAGGGATTTGTTCACTTGGATCATGGAATGTCAGGATACCATGCGAGAATTCGAGGAATTGCTCTTGATCCAAAATAACGGTGGTAGTACTCAGGAAGACACAACATGGGAAATGTTCACCTCCGGCCAGTCGGACGAGTATGCACCGGAAGAACAACCGATTGCCGTCGCGTCCTTGGCACTCATCAAGTGCTCTCGAGGGAGTCTCAAGGTGGCACTGCAAGCGTGCGAAGCAGTGGGAAGTCATCTTACCGAAGGTCACGAAGTAAACCAACGGCACGAATTGTTGTCATGGATTTCCAAACTTCATGACTTGGCACGTACCGTCGGGGACGGCATGACAGAGGTAGGATCACTCCTATATCCTCCCTTGGAAATGGAGGAACTGGCTGACCAAGTCACGATACAATGTGCAGCGATTGTGGAGTTGAACACAATGATTTTGGAGGGTGCACCTGACTGTGGGCCACTGTGGGACGCGGAACTGGTGAAATTGTCTACCAACATTCGAACAGCAGCGCACGCGAGGGCGAAAGAAGTCCAAACAGGAATCGCCGCAGCATCAATGTCGTAGGTGTAGGGAGTGCTGACAAAAAATTGCGTCCTACACGCTTATTCTGGCAACATGAGTTGCTTCTAAATGCTGTGATCCAGCGGTCAGGATGATTTTGGTGGGCATCGTGCGCCTTTCACCACCTCGACAAGCAATGCTTGGCTGTCTGTGAATGTTTAACAATTTGCTGTCGTGCCAGCGGAGCTGCATTGAGATACGCATAACTCGTCCTAAGCCAGCGTATTCCCATGGAGTTAAACATCATTTGTACTAACTCAGAACCACTATACATACAATCGTCGTCTCTGCGAAGTGCAACGCTACAGTTCCAAACATATCCCAGTCAGGTTGTGAGCGTTGCATACTCACTTCTAATCTCAATTAGACGACGAACTGCTGCTCGTGGCTGGGCTCACTGTAGAACAGGTTGGACATTGCATCAAGACTGCCATTTTCGGAATCTTCAAGAATGATTGGCAATTGGGACATTTCAAAACTTGTTTGTCCTCGTCTCCGACCTTGTAGCGCGCATTTTTGACCTTTTTGGCCACCACCAAATCTGGTTGCCGAGGGAGACGGGTGTACTGGAGGTAGCGTCGATTGACGCGAGGAGCGGGCATGGTCGGTTCGACTGCCAGCGACGGCGGCATGATGGGTGTTGCTTCCTTTTTTGGCGGCAACACGCGAGAGGCCCTCGGCCCGGAACGGGAGGCAGAGGCCGACGCGACAGCACCAGGTTGAGACGCGGATGGATACGATGCCACTGAAGTATGAGGCGGACTGAGTGAGGGATACGGAATCAAGTTCGCATCGATGCCGACACCGACACCGACACCGACTCCCATGGCTGTGTCACTGGCAACATTTGTATCCGCGAAACGATGTCCATCGCTCGAACCTTGTGCTTGATCAGACCACATACTATTTGCGTTGAACTGCATACTGCCATCAAAATAGCGATCCGATAATGACGCCTGACGTGGCACGGATGCCGATAGTGTGTGCTGGATTGGATTTTCGCTCAATCCATTCCTGCCATTTCGCTGCTGCAGTCGCGGATTGTAATCCGATTCAGCATTGAAATCCGTCGCAGGTGGACGTCCAAAGCGAGGTCCCGCTGCAACTGGCGCTTCATCGTATCCATCATCCGAAAATTGGTCACCATTATTAATGTTCCTTTCGTAAGACGGGGGCATGCTGGCTGCATACTGTGAGTAGTCATTTTGTTCGTGTTGCTGCTGTTGCTGCCGCGAATCGTTCCAGTCGTTGCTCGAGTAATTCCCGCCGTGCGACATGATTGCGTACTATTTTGTTGTGTTCTTTCTAAGTGCAGTTGAACCTGTTGCCGTGCCGATGCACGTGTCCAACAATTGAAGGCGAATTTCCAGGCAAAATCGACAGATCACCAAGTGCCGGAAGTCGAGACAAGTATCTCACAGGTACGTTCGATGGTCAGATTGATGTTGCAGTTTCGAGTTAGATATGTTTCTCCACACTCCACTGATGTTCTTCACGCAGTTGCTATGGAAGGAGGAGGATTCACCGCGGATCACAGTATGAATAGCCAACTAGGGTAACGTCGTATCGCAAATGGAGAAGACCGTGGTGGCTCAGCTTCGGAATTTTTGTACTGTCACTCCGCAAGGTCGACTTCATGTGCATGTATGATGGTACAGCTCGATATATGCATCGAGCTTCGAGCTGTCACTTTTTTTTGTTCGTTAGACATGTACTGGAGTACTGGAGTTCTGTTTACTGGTACCGTGTGCTCAGAGCTCCAAGTACAGCAAGTACTGTACTCTTGGGACTAAGGACTAACGACTACCGTAGTACGGAGTATCACATGTACTACAGTGTTGGGTTCTCGTACTGCGCACTGCGTAGTCCGTAAAACATACACGGGTCTTACGAAGTTGTAGTACCAGGTACTGTGCTGATGCCAGTGTGCTAGCATGCTGAATTTCATTTTTGCGGTTAAACCTTGATCGCGTGGCGGGTCGTGCGTGCATTGCATGCTCTTGCTTGTTGCACGTTCGTAGGAATACTCTTACCTCGTGGAAGTACCGTACCCTACTGAGTAACATAGGGAGTGCTATTTGCCTCCTCGGAACTCGGAGCGCATCTGCAGTCAAGACTAGAGTCTAAGTTGTTTCTGGTTCGTGCGGCGGCTTCACTGCGAGACGTAACCCTGATTTTACGGTTCATTTCAGAATCACTTCTTCACCGTCGCCAATAAACTCGACGTGTAACAGTATAACTGGATAACGTCATTGTCTAACACTTTCCTTCCCAGTTTATCGATATTGAAGCGAAGCACCTATGCCGGTCTCTGACTATGAGGATGAGCCTGAGCATCCATGCGACGAGGATGATCCTTCATTGCAAAAGCATGGCTTCTTATCCGCGATGGATCCGCCTCTAGTGGCTGCCACCCGCGTTAGCGATCAACTCTCTCAACCTGCCTCATCGCTTGTGATTCAAGCTATGGCAATGCCTTCCTACAATGAAGACGTAGTACATGTTGCAGCGGTTGTGGATGAATTGGATGCAACGATGGCGTCGTCGTTGGCAACATCCAGTCTTAGTTCGGGACCACAAGCTGGTCTTCATCCGCAACAGCACGCGAATACAACAAGGATTGAAGCTGTGCAAATTGATGAATTAGCGCCTTCTCAAGAGCGGTCGCTTGAATTCACAGAACCTCAGGAGGATGGTTACGAGAAAGACAAGTTCTGTCGTCGACATTGGAAAGTTAGTCTTCTGGTTCTATTCTGCCTAGTCGTTGGTGGCGCGACCGGGATGATACTGGCTATCCAGACTAGAATCAATACTGACGGGGAAGGTTCGAGTAGTCTTGTTGTCACTCCTACACTCCGACCATCGTTGGCGCCAACAAATGCTCCCACAACAACATTCGCCCCTTCCTTTTCGCCATCGTGTGTTGGCGATTGGACCCTGACCTGGTTTGATAATACTTTGGGCTACTATGAGTATGAACGATTTCATGTTTCCCCGGATGGAATGTCGGCAATTCTAACGTATACGGAAGATCGATTCTTTGGAGGAGAAGCATTCTTCCTCAGAACCCTGGATTTTTCAGAATTTGGAATACTGACGACGACCGCGCGATTTCCGAAACTTGAAATTAGCGACGCAGTTTTGTCCATGGATGGGTCACGGCTTATACTGGGTGTATCTGATGATGTCTATGCGGCCGAAGAAGTTGGAGGGGCTTTGTGGGTTTATCAAAGAGTAGAAATGGCAGTGTGGATACCGCTGCACTATCATTTCACAAGTGGAGGCAGCCAAGGAGTTGTCTTTTCGGTCGCTACCAGCAACACCGGAAAAATCAATGCGATTGTGGCTGGAAGCTTTTCCGACAACATCCCAGTGTATGTGCAAGTTTACAGTTCATTCCGTGAGAATGCTGAAGATTTGACGACGATGGGTGATCTACTCGTCGAAGGTGCCTTCAGTAACACGACCTTGGTTGGACTCTCCGGCAACGGCCTACGCTTATTTGTTTACACAGACAACGGAATCATACGTATCTTAGATTACGATGACGTGGCGACTAAATGGCATCCGTCAGGGCAACCCTTGAACATATCCGCCAGTGACAGTGGCCTGGTGAGCAAGTTGAAGGTAGCAGAGAGTGGGAAAGCCTTTGCTCTTTTCTCTTCCGAACCTCGTTCGGATTCCTATCTTTTTCACTGGAATCGAAGTGCATGGGTGACCACCGTCGTACCAGGATTACAAGAACGAAACGTGACTCTGCAGTACTGCGATTTCTCATCAGATGGAACCACCCTTGTCATTGCAACGAGCGGAAACGCTACGGGGAGTCGAAAAGTGCGCTTATATGAACAGGTGAATGGCGCTTGGGCAGTCACCCATGTGCTGGAATTGCCCGATACCTTCGGATCGCTCCTGGGTGTATCAGTGGATGCAGATGGAGCCCGAATAGTTGTGGCTGGCGACCAGAGCATTCATGTGTATGACCGAGTCTGCAGAAGCATGGCTACCCTATCACCCGCACCTACGTCTTACAGAGAATTCAACTCTTACGCTCCGACGTCGCCGATTGTTTCGTCGCCAGTAGCTTTGGTTGGCGCCCCTGATGGAACTGATGTTGCTTTAAAGCCGACTTACGGTTCTTCGGTTTGTGAATTCGAGCCCATTAACAATATGACACAAAGTTTCTCCGGAAATACCAACACAACTTTGTTGGGCTCTCAGTTTGACAACGCTACCATACGGGACGAGGGAATTCTCTCCGCGGCGGGTTCTCTGGGTGCGAATTCAACAGAAATTCAATCTTTCTCGACAGGAAAATTGTTATCAGGTGACGGATCGATCATGATAGTTATTGGCTACAATGGAGAAACTGGCGATTACTTCATGGATACTTATCATTTGAGGAATTCCTCAGCTAAGACTGGACGAATTACGGTCCCTTATGTGATTACATCCGCAGCAGTCTCGGAACAAGGAGAGAGACTTGTGTTCGGCACGTCGGATACATCCACCATGCAAAATGGGGGATTCTTCTTTATCTATCGTCGGAAAGGACTTGAATGGGTTCTAGAGATTACAGAGGTGGTTCAACGTTCTGGCTTTGGAGGAGTGGTCAGCGTCACCATCACTGACGACGGCAATAGCATGGCGTATGCGGCTTCATTTGGCAACCAAACCGGTTTTGTGTCTGCCTACCGTTTCAAAGGAGGCTCCTTTGAAATTGTTGGCGATATTCTTTCCGATCACTGGGTGGATGAATTCACGGTTGTACGCCTTGTCGACGAAAGACTGTTTGTCGCCAGCTCAGATGGGTTCATTCGAACGTATGACCTGATTAGCAATACCTGGGAGCGAATCGGGCAACTAGTTCCGCACTTTTACGAAGCCATGTTTGTCCCCTCCAAGAACAACACTATCCTTGCGATAGCAAGCCGAAATTTTGGCGTCGTTATCTACGATCTGATGGGCGCTTATTGGATACCAGTTATGCAAAACATGATGGATCCACTGTACGTTGACTCAAGCTTCACGACCGTCGATTTTTCAATTTCCAGTGATGGAAATGTTACCGCGTTGACTAAGATGTTGAATCAACCTGAATCGGTCGCCAGTCTTGATCAACAGTATGTGCTGACGTTGTTCGATCGCTCTAATGGAAACTACCTGCCGACTCAAGATATCAACCTGAACGTTACCAAAATCGACGGCGATGCCGTGCTGGCACAACTGACAAGCAGCGGTGACCTCGTGCTCGCTATGGGCACGAATGTGACTGAATACCGGCGAGCGATGTCATGCTAGCCGACTTCCTCATCGTCCACGTTCGTTCCATTGACCCAGTGCGCCACCGTGAATTGGAAGGCTACAGCAATCGGGTACCTAAAGGGCTTAGACATCCTGGAAGGTCATCGTCGATTTAGGTGTACAGTCAAGTCATTTAGTACGAAGCCTGTTTGATTGTTGGCCTTTTTGTCGGTCAATGTGCATAATACGCCGTGGCAGGGACTGCAGGGCAATGTCGTCGCCTGATCTCGCTCGTTCCGTTGGCACTGTTGTTCGTGAGAATTTTCCTAACTGATGCGAAATACAAACCTGGTGTCCATTAGAAGCGAGTGTGTACTGGACCGAAATGTTGAGACAAGCCCGTTGCCGTTCTTAACAATTTCCTAATCAATAACTACCCCGAGCAGATCGCATGAACATCCCAAATCACCTTTTGGCGGGAAGGTCCCTGCCCATGTGATCTGTTTATTATGTTTATTCCAGCGTGTTCAATCGATAAGGTTGGATAAGTGACGCACTGGTAGAACTCGTGATACCTTCATCAATGTGTGTCGCCAGGTGACATGTTTCACCACGCAGCTGAAAGCTTAGACTGAAGAGTTGTCAAGGATTTGCAATTTTGGTGCTTCCTTGAATCGTCTAAGCCAACCTCGGTCCGATCCGAACGACCACAGAATCCCCATCGTGCGTCGGTTGTTGTCAAAGTCGACACATGATGTAGCTCAATCCAATGCCTATCTCTATGAAACTAGCGACATCAAACTATTGTCGAAGTCGACACAAGATGTATGTCAGCCAAACGCCTATCTCTACGAAACTAGCGGCATCAAAGTGTGACGTCACCAAGAGCTAATCTCGACTCACCGTCAGGATGCTACAATTATAAAAATCGTCAATCATGGGTGAATATCCAGTCCATCGACCTTTCGTGGCCTGGACTTGCGACGGACCGACATCAAGCAAAAACTGTCTCTGCTTCGTCACAGTCACGCTGTCTCCGGCGAACACCGTTGTTGCAAATTGAGCTAGATTATCAAAATCGGTGGGGAACAAGATATCCACCAAATCCGGTGCATTCAGATAACAATCATGATCCGTGTCATCCATGTCTGTAACAATGGGTTCCCCTTCGGCCTCGATCGTTTTGCGCTTCATGGTCCCGGATTTCAAGTCGGGAGGCGGCAAGTAATCGAAATCCGCCATGAGAAGCCACCGTTTGGGCCTTGCCTTGGCAATTTCCATCAGGACACCGCATGCGACGGTTGGAACCCAAATCGGAATACCACCGCGACCACCGTAGGCTGGGACTTGACGCAACACTTGTTTCAACAATGGATCCGATAGTGGAATAAATTTTTCTTGATCGTCAACAACCACAGCATTTTCTAGTGTGAAACCTGTTTTGTCTTTCCGCACTTTATCATGCCCGAGATTGTCGAGTAGCTCTAGTGCCATAAAGATTGTCGGCGTACTTGATACAGTCGGCATCAAGGTGGTCTTGGATTCAGCCACATCCGTCAAGTCTTTCTGCAAGAAATGAAACTTTGACGAGTGTCCACTTTGTAGCAAAACTTCTTTTTGCAGTTCATGAAGTGATGGTGACGAATCGATAATCGTGTAGCCCACTAGACGCTCGTACACACCAGGATGCACTTGTTGTAGATGCGAAAGAATACCCATGGCATTTGTACCTCTTCCACCACCCAGCTCAACGATTTCAAACTCCTCTGACGAGAGTATTTGTTGTTTCACACAATATTCTGCAAGAACTTGGCTATAGTAGGGAGAAAACAGCTCGACAGGGGTCAACCATTGTCCGTGCTGTTCGTCGTATAGCTTCCGGTAAATCCGCCTCCAATGCCACTCACCAAGCAAATTTCGAAAGTTAACAGTCTGTAAGGGCGCTCCGACAACCAAGTTGGATGGCTGTGCATAATAATCACCCAATCTCTGGGCTATATGACGACGCAAGAGCGTCATGGTCGATGTGAGAGTGGGATTTCGATCGCATTCCTGCAACCATCACAATTCAGACTTCACGAAATAATAGACAGCAATAGTACGATGGATCGACAGTATCCTTTGCCAGTACGGCTACGAGCAGACTGGCGGACGGCGGACACTGGATGCGGTCATTGTCATTTATTGTCATGTGTCATGTGTCATGTGTCATGTGTCATGTGTCATGTGTCATGTGTCATGTAGCATGACGCCAGTGCGAGCTGTTAAACGTACTGTCCTCTGGCGTACATGAAGACCAACTTCACGACCGTAAAATAAGGTCCTATACGACTAGTAGTGTTGTTCTCAATAATACTCCAGTATAGTATGACATTAGAAATCCCGAATCACGAGTGAGGTTGTGGGAGCTTATTACAAACCGTGTTGTGCGCGCCTCGTCCAAGTCTGCACAGAGTAATTCATTCTTCATATTCCAGTTCAATTCGTTTTCCCAATCACAATGGCGTCCTCTTCTTTCAGTTCGCTCACACTAAGCCATACGCAAGATGAGTTGACGAAAGTTATAGGAACGAATCCCACGTCAAAGCAAAAGAATTTGGAGTACCTGGAGGCGTGGGAACAGAGTCGCAAGATGAGTCGACGCGAGTATCTAAAATCCCTGGAGACTGATGCCAGTCCGGTTTTCCCCAACCTTGCTCCTGTTGCTCACGAAAACGAAACGTTTTGCGATGAACCCAAAGACATAAGTCCTGGTTGGATCTCCCGCTTTGCCTTTTGAAGTACATGCTATGCAACCGTCAAGTATACATCGCAACTTCACTAATCGTGCTCGTGCCCATACTTGTGACTTTATTTGCTGTCGGCTTGCGAGCCCAATCGGACAGCCCCGGCACCGTTGACGTCGGGGCTTCGTCAAACGTATACAACTTCAACGACGACATTCTTATCAAGGTCGTGGCAAGCAAGCCAAAATCTTCTTACTGGGTAGGGATCTGGCAAGCCGAACGAGCCCCAGGACCCTTGTATACCGAATCCGATACCCAGACTGCCATGTGGATGAGTCTCTGCACTGGTGGCGACGATTTGTGCGAAAAGGAAACCACGCTTCAATTTTCCGAAGGGAGGCTGGAAGTCCGAGTACGCACTCGATTGGCCTCTTTGCAATGGCGCATGGGCGGCATGTATCATCGATGACGACACCAGCCAAAACGTGGGTTGTTCCAAAGTCTTTGCAGTCGTCGGCGGTACATGCGATGGTGTCTGTAAACCCGCCACAAGTAGGTTGTCGAAAATTGAACATTTGAATCCAACTCCCATGACTCCCTTGAGCAAGCTTGCCTTCGGATCGTGTTTTGACCCCGACAAGCAGGTTGACGCTCGGTTGTGGCAACATATGCGGGAGGTGTTCCAACCAGACCTAT
This sequence comes from Fragilaria crotonensis, assembly GCA_022925895.1. NCBI lineage: Eukaryota > Bacillariophyta > Fragilariophyceae > Fragilariales > Fragilariaceae > Fragilaria > Fragilaria crotonensis. The sequence continues at coordinate 17,710 of JAKSYS010000684.1, read as the reverse complement.
GGGTGTGGCTGGGAGATAATGCATATGCAGATGGCGAAAACATCGAAGTTAAGCGCGCAACTTACAACGCGAACAAACAGGATTTGTATTATACTCAGTATGGACCAGTGGCACAACCAAAGATTCCAACGACTGGCACTTGGTAAGTTCCCAAATGTCATTTTGTGTGCAAGGTTGGACTTCGCTAATGCCCCGATCCTTTAAACGGTATCAGGGACAGTCACGACGCTAGTGTTGATAACGCTGGAGCTGAATATCAGTGCCACAAGCTTGCTCAAGATGAGTTCGCGTATTGGTTCAACCTACCTAGTGATGATCCTCGCCATCCTTCCCTGGGACCCAATCAACAAAAGGGTGTCTACTCCTCCGTAATGTTTAGTAAGCCCGACGAGGTCGATACCAATGGTGTTCACCTAATCCTCTTAGATGTACGCTACCACAGATCCCCAACGTTCAAGGATAAGGGATATTGTCAAGGTGCCAACTCAACTGTCTTAGGCCTGGAACAATGGAATTGGTTGGGACACGAGCTAAAGAAAAAGTCCAAGGTCAAAGTCATTGGCACTGGTATGCAGGTCATGCAACCAACCGATCAACTCTTCAATGATGTAGACTCTTATTGTGCCAACGACAACAAGACTTTCTACGAAGCTATTGCTGAGCTCGAAGAGACAGAGCTTCATTTGGGGACCAAATATGAAAGCTGGAGTCAGATTCCTCAAGAACGGTTGCGATTACTGCGATCTCTTCAGCGCGCCATCAGCGATGGGTTCGCCGAAAATATTATTATAATATCAGGTGATATGCAATGGGGTGACGTGATGGCCAAGAAAATGCCTGCCGCTGACGATTATGGCCGGTCGCAAGTCATTTACGAAGTTACAGCCAGCGGGATCGACAGGAACTTTCCTTACCCAGATCCGAATGCGAATCGACTAAAGATTCGATCTGCTGATACTGCAGGCGACGGCATCTATCAACACGAATGCAAATTCCCCTTCAAGTATGAAGGTGTTGAGTACAATGATTGTATCACGGCGAACGAAAGTAAGCCCTGGTGCGCAACCTTGGTGGATTCTGAGAAGAACTACTTGTCGGGCGATTGGGGATATTGCTTGCCAGAAGGCGAAGAACTGGTTCCCCGGGCCAACATTACTGCATCGGGTGAGAAGTCCTGCTACGAAGCGCTGCACGTGTGTAAGGCTCAAGCAAATTATGGAGGAATCGAAGTAGACTGGAACAACAGTCTGATCCAACTTTACTTGTTCACGCCGCACGAGACTAATCCTGTTGCGGGCAAGGTTACGATTGGTATGTAACACGCATGGGCTTAAGTATATTACAGGCTCCAGAAAACAATCATTACATGCATGTCTCCTTCAATCCGAACACCGGTGCAGTAATACTATGTGGTGGGGAACACCCTTGATTCACCCTTGAGCACGTCACTGCACAGTGCATTACTGCTTCAAACCAAGGTCATGAATCATGAAAATGAAATGTTTCTTAAGTACCAGCGTCTGGGTTAGGTGTTATGTTGACTTTCTTCAACTCAAGGGATCAGAATGTCACCGCCAACACCAATAAAATCGAGCACCACATGCAGAACGATAGTGTCCCTGAGAGACTGAATGCATTCCGGACTCCCAACTGATTGGGTAGAACATTACCTCGACCTTCTCGATACACCAGAATACCGATTGTGATCCCCAGTCGAGTCATCTGGTGCACGATGAAGTTAACCAGAAGGAAGGCAACAGTAGCAATAATCGTAAGCATAGGTAGTGTATCGAACTGCGACTCAACTGCCCAAATAGCAAATCGTACTCCCAGAAAGCCAAACAGATACGCGCTTGAAAGAGAAGACCAAATTCCATCTGATACAGGAACTAGATCGTACCGCACCACGAAGGTAAAGCTACGCCGGAGGAGCTGAGACAAAATCGCACCATCAATGGCTGGTGCAATACCAAGAAAAGCGGCAACAGCGGCATGACGTAGAGCAAACAGTACTACGCACGCGCTTCGACCAGCACCGACGATTTGATGCGGATTCGGCTCAGCAATGCCGCCGGCCAAACCAAGTATGGTCAAAATAATGGGTGGGAAGCAGCAGGTTGCCACAAGGACACACATCCAAAGGAAAACAGCAGCAGAACCTGAATCGTCGCATTCTACCACAACGAGATTGATAAGCAGAAACGCCAAAGTCGACATGTCCCGAAGCACCTTGCGCTCCCACAATCCAAAGTATTTATACGTTGACCACTTCATTGACGATTGGCCATCCAAAAGAAAGCACAGTCCAGCCGTTAAAAGCAGAAGGAACGGAGTGATGGACAGAACACCAAGTTCCATGTTCCCCACCCACAGTTGAGGATCTTGTTCAGTATTGACCGTAAGCAACAATCTGTAGCCACCAACAGCAGTCTAAGGAAAGATAAATAGGAGAAACATGAGTTCTTGAAGGAATGTTCGTATCTGAAGTTGATCTGCTCCGGGTCACTTACGCGAGTTACATTTAGGACGGTGGGTAGCATGTATAAGAAGTTGCATACAACGGCACGACTTTCTTGAGCTCCCTGTTGAACCAGAAACAATCGCCAGATATCCGATGTAAATAGAAAGTAGGATGTCGTGCATGATGATGTATAGACGAGATTGAGCACGTCAAAGATATTTGTCGGCGAAGGTAGCGCACGCCGCATCAGGCCTGAGTTAACTTCTGTGAGCTGAGTGTTCATGGTTTGACTTCGTTGTAATGCAATAATGGCAGCTTGATGATCAGCACGAGTTTGACGATATTGTTCCACAAAACCAGCCACCTGCTCCAAAGCGCAATGCCGTGAGAGATGATGCGCAAGATCTTTCCGAACTCCATTCCATGGGCACCCCATTGTTGCATTCTTGCAGCGCATTGGCATGTAATCACAGGATTGTTCATGTTCCTTCATTGACGCTGACGGCAAGCGTTGGTCACACCCGCGATAACTGCAGAGAACTTGCAGGTTCGCGGCATTCAATTCCTCCCCTTAGTGCGTCATCACGTACAATATCATCGACAGTCAATATGGCTCGACAAGCGGGGCACTTGCTGGAAGTCGAGTTGGAGGAACTTCTAGTGGTGGCAACCCGTAGCAGACACGCATGACAAAAGCGACTGGAGCATTTGCCACAGGAGGAAGGATCCACAAAGAATTCATAACAAATGGTACATCGATAATTGTCATGTTGCTCGTCATCGTTGTCGTTCGCGCCGGCGGCGAGGTCGTGAGCGCTGGTGGGTATGACTTGGGCCTCAAGGCGCGGAATCGGGACACGTTGGATAACATTTGGGTTGTTTGGGTTGTTGTTCTGAGTTTGTTGCGATGCACCGCCGCGGATTTGAATGTTTGCTCCCACTCCAACTGGAACAGAAAATTGCCGAGCTCCTGGAGGTACTCGAAGGGTACGATGCGTGGCGCCGGGATTTTGGGCCATAAGCACGCTCGGTCCTCCACCACTATTTTGAATAATGGAGATACTCTGCCCAGTCGGATTGCCTCGTATTGTGATGCGCCTCACGTTCCCTGATCCACCCGTAGCAGGCGTAGCTGCTGAATCCGCGTTTTCGTCTCTCACTGCTCCGTCTGTAACCCCAATTGAAGCACCGGTATCATCTATTCCTGCCCTGCGCTGAGGTGCCACTGTCGATGTGACATTTTCCGTTCCAGTTTCCGATGCTGCTACAGGTGGAGGGACTGATGCTCGGAGGTCGGCATCGGATGTATTGTGCCATCCGTTCATGGCAGCCCTCCGCTCTGCGGCCAGCAGCGCAAGCCGTCGCTGCTCCTCCCGAAACCGATGAAATTCTTGTACCTGGGGAAACGATATGTTGGACGACGTGGGATCATTATTGCCCGCGTTTTCGCTTTGCTGATGAAAGGAAACACGAAGTGTCGATCCCTGTCTCGTAATCCTGACGCCCTCAGTGCGGAGCGATTGATCAGGTTGCTGCTGTGGAGTCTGAACATTAGAAATTGACAGAGGGGTATTTGAAATTGATGCTGAGGGTGCAACACTTCCTGATGTCGGTTCGAGTTGCATCGGGGTCAAATGGCTTTGAGCATCGTCGACAGCAGTTGAACTGGACGTTGACGTTGTGTCATTCCCTGGAGCGTGTGCTATAGACATAGAAGGCAACTGTATTTGTACATCTTGGGTTGCAGATGGAAGTGGCGCTGGATTTGAGTCACTCCCTGCGTTGGGTTCTGGTGATGCAGAACGAAGATGAGTTGGTTCATCTCGACCATCACCTGGTATTGCCGTCAGGGCTGACGCAATCAGTGTTGTTTGTTGGATTCGTTCATCTTGAGCTTGATTTGGAATTGATAAAGTAGTTGTGTCTCTCACTGTTGCTGGCTCTGTATGGGACGGTGAAATAGGCAGACGCTGTGACCTTTCCCCGGGAGGTACATTTGACAACATGGTCGGAGTTGAGGCTGTCAGTGTTGTTGTTTCGCTTTGCAAAGAAGGCATATGGATTTCTTGAGCTGCATTTGGAATCGATGATGAAGTTGAGACGCCTGAAGCAGATGGTTCTGCACTTGTATCAGGCAGCTGTGTTTGTTGATTGGCATCTGACTGTTGTTGACACGGCGCGGAAGGTTGCAACAAGATTGATCTTGGTTGCTCATGTTCCGGTACTAATTCACTGCTAGGAGGCCGCTGCTGAGACGCCGGAAGGGCTGGAGTGGGGTCGGAGTGCTCGTATGATCTTGGAGGATTGCTATCATCGTCAGGCTCGCTTCTTCCACCTTCTGTAAGAAAAACACTTCCGACTAGAGTTGATTCTGGTTCACGTCCCTGTTCTGCGGCGCGGGTTGGCTGTCTTGTGGGAAGCTCCACATCCTGATCCGACATGATCGTTCTCGTTATCGCTTTAACAATCGATTACACTCCTTTGAGCGGATTAGGCTATTCGACGACGCGAACCCGACAAGGAGAATATATAACTTGATAGGTCCAGGTGTCTTAAAAAGATGGTCAATGCAGGCCTACGATGGCACTTGTACCGGAGACAGTTGTGCACAATCCTTCGACGTCAGACCCAAACACGAAAAAAGATTAGAATTTGAAGTTTATGTAGGTCTCTACGCCGTACCTGGTAGACGTACTACACATGTAGCTACTTCTACTAGTCCTCCGACCGGTACTAGTACATGTAGTACAGTACGGAGTACGGAGTAATACAGATTAGACAGATAGTATGTTGTAGTACCAATCTGAAGTGGAAGTTATGCATATGCGCTTTTTACCACGTGTATTGCAGTCGTGCCTAATTGCTTCACGCGATAGAAGACAGGTGTTTTAACCCCCGACATGAGAAATCGTAGGACAAAAAAGAGGACAAATTTTGGCGACACTCGCTAACTCCAGATTTCAAAAACCAACAAAATCATAGTCGTACATCTTGTTGCTGACTTCATTACCTTTCTAAAACTGTCCTTCTTTTGCATTTTGTCCTAAAAATGGTGGAAATACGTTGATGTGATGATAGCCCTATTTTGTGGTCGTCGAAATGCGATTTGTCCTAAAATTGATCGCTCTTGAAAGGACAAATTATCCCAAAATTCTCCGTACAAAAATCAATCTTCGGATTTTTATGTGGTGAAATCCCGTGTTAAATCTCATCTTCACAATGATCATGACTGCTATCTCTGAATTTACCGACAACACCACTTTCTATCACAAGAAAAAGCCCTGTCATAACCATCTTGTGGGTATTGCAATCACTTTTTTGTGGTCTGGCGTCTAATGGCTGCACAATCAGCACTTTCGTCAATTTTGAGATTTTCACGTGTTAAATTGCCATGTCAAATATCAACTTCACAATGATCATGTCCCCTGTCCCCAAAAACATCAACAAGAACCCTTTCAATCACATCAAAAGGCTCTTGTCTTGTCCACCTTTTTGGTCTTGCAATCACCTTCTTGCTGTCCGGCTTCAAGTGACTGCACAACAGGCACTTTTGCCATGGTCGACGCCAAACAACGCCAAATCTTGACAATATCCGGGTTAGTTTTTTATCATCTCCGGGTGTGTTTGTAAAAAACAAGTCGTGCTTTGCTTTTTTCGGTCTTGTTAGGGCCACCGTCACGTAATTACATTTCACGAAAACGAAAACCTTTTCGTTTTCGAGGGTCCATTTTATCACCGTTACGTACAAAAACAGGTCCCCAAAAACTTTCTGGAAATCACTCAGATGCGCCTCATATCCCATTATCAATGAAAATCTGCTGAGGTTTTCGTTGATCCGCGAAAAACACAACCCTTCCTCGAAATAATTCAAGATTCTGGATTCCTTCTGGTATGTCTACTATGTGCGCGTTTAATTGGCTCTGCTTGACAGATGCTACTGTCTACTGTCAGTGCTGGGATCAAACATCAACGTGGTTTTCTCGCCAGAGGATCATCAGATGAAGACGTCGTTTCTACCGTTGCATGCGCCGTAGAAACAACGATCGATGCTAGTGCGGTGTTGTGTGGTGGTTCCACATGAGGAACATTGTCAAAATGGTCGTCATTGTCGCATTCCGATGAGCGACGATCTAATATTTTTTGATTCCGATTCGTACAACTTTACCCTATCTTTAGATGTACCCAGTACACAGTACGACCAGGATGGAATGATTGGAACACATCTGTGTTTCACATCAAGATTCCTATTTTGACTCCAGTCGACTTGATGTTTTCGTATTGTGGTCTGCTTTTTACGTAACGCTGGGGACGAACATTTTACATGAACAAGAAGTCAAAATTTCTCGTTTTGGTGAATTGTTTTTACGTAACGGTGGCCCTTATTGCTAAAACTTGCTGCCAAGACTATGTGGATTATGTAATTGGAAGTAACGTTTGATCCCATGCTCTGACGTTAAATCTGAGTACGCAGAGCTGTAGACAATAACAATGGCAACGTACAGTAAGTCATACAGCCCGATCCGTGACATACAGCGAGTAAGCCAACCCGATTACGGGGTTGTTATTGACATAAAACAGCACTCGCCGTGTTAAACTCTATTAACCCGTGATTTTAAGGTTACTTTTTGTCCTATTGCTAAATCCACCAGAGGACAAAATGGGTTCGGCAATTGGGAAATCAAATTTTTTTTGTCCTACCCGGTAGGACAGAAATGTCTGGGGTTAAGGAAGAAGACAGGTGTTTGCATAGTTTTAACATGATGTACAATAGCAATATCCATAAAACTTAGGGAAAATTACAATTTAGTCCTTTATTTAAAGAAGATTTTTCAAAGTAGTACAATGACTTACTATAATAGAATGTCGCTTTTTACTATGAAGTATAAATACGTTTGCACTTACAATTTAGTCCATTTCTTTTGCCCACAATTTACAATTTAGTCCAACATTTCCCAAATTCCAATTTCCACGCCTGCCATCTTCACTTCCCACGAAATGAATGGTACCCCGTCCTGTAGAAGACATCAAAATGAGCATCATTGCCATCACATTTTCCTCAAACATTTCATTTCCAATGTGTTCACATCTCACTTACATTATTCAGAACTTTTCATTTATGAATGATGTTGACGGTGGTCATAGTTTTCAATTAGAGAGGTCTGTTGCATAAATAGGTTCTTCATCCATGATGTCATTGTGGTGGTGCTACCAAATTTCAGGTGTGAAAGACAACAGTGTTCCACGTACTGCCTCATACACAGTAGCGTTGACTTCATTGTCGGAGGCAACTGCATCGAACACAGAGAATGGAAAAATCTTTGCACTCTCATCTGTCAGCACCACTCGCTCCCCTCGAACCAAACTTTGCAATGTTGTCTTTACGAGGAAAGCCTTCTTGTCATGCGCAAATTTCAAAGTCTCAGTTGTTTCCTGCAGATCCCCGTTTTGGAGTTGTCATCAAACCGTCGGCAAGAAGTGAATTTGCATGTCTAAAAAAGAGATTTTCTCAGTACTGCTCTTCTTGACTACATCATCAACCTTACAACTTTACTGCCTGACTCGTCATCGTCACATACAGTACCTGATGTTGAACCATTGCTGGGTAGTCTTGGTGCAGAGGTATTTATCTCATCAATGAATCTAACTGCCTCAATTAAAAGGGAACAAGCGAGAACAAAGAATGATTGGAAAGCATACCAGAATCACATTCACAAGATTTGCGCAAAGTTCAAGAATATTCTCAAATACCATGTCAAGGACGGTGATTTCAAGAATATTCTCAATGAAAACATCGAGGATGTCCCACAGAGGCTTATTATTCCAATTGTTTGGGGGGCCACCTGATTGTAGTCCCGGACATTTCTTTGTGGCATGCTTCAACTTTTCGGTAAATGATCCGAAATTCTTCGTAAACGTGTGTTTCTATGACTCTAAGGAGCGCGCCCGAAAGAGAATTCATCGTTCCAGCACTGCTGCTGAAATTGTCGAGAAGGTCAACTTCTTCTTTAAGTTCTACATTCTTCCTGAAGCCAAATATCAGTCCCTACACCAGTCAGATGTTGACGTGCTTCAACGCGCACAGTAGAACAAAGACTGTCCTCGGCAGAACAATGGATACGACTGCGGAATCTTTACTGTGGTCGCTGTGGTGTTACATCTTCTTGAACAAAAATATGTTGATGAGATGTCGTTCACTCAAAGTAATGTCACAGAAGGTAGGAAACAATTGGCGACGGCTTTGATTAATGCAAAATCCCCTTCACGTGAGCAGATTCGTGATGTTTTCAGGAAATGCTTCCATCTGCTCTTTATTGCCGAGGAGGGAAACACATCTGCAGTAGTGTCCCAACCATCGATTGTACTGATGATCAGGATACGGTATTGAGTGGTCCCTTGCAGGTTGATGGTGCTGCCAACCAGGGATGCGCACAATAATATTGTTATTGTATTGTTGGTTTTTGATTTTACAATACAATATATTGTTATTGTTGGACAAACCAATACAATATATTGTTATTGTCGGACAGACCAATACAATATATTGTTATTGTCCGACAGACCAATACAATATATTGTTATTATCCGACAGACCAATACAATATATTGATAACAATATATTGCAATATATTGTTTATACTCGCAGTACGTCATACTACGTACGTCACGCTGGTACACTGCTTACTGTACATATACAATATACTGTACAATATATTGTTATTGTTAGGCCTACCAATACAATATAATGCTATTGTTGGACCTACCAATACAATGTATTGGTATTGTTGGAAACGCCAATACAATATATTGTTATTGTCAGACGAACCAATACAATATATTGGTAACAATATATTGCAATATATTGTACATACAATATATTGTTGCGCTTCCCTGCTGCCAACAACATCAAGGGGACCACCAATGAGAACAATAAGGACAACATAGCACTCCTGGTGAGAGACACAAAAGATTTTGCAACTCTGGCTGCTGATGTGTTTCCTTCGAATAACATACCTTCGAATAACATTAACATAGTATGCGTAGAAATGAGAAAGGTGTATTAATACCAAAAACCACTCTATATTTATAGTGTTTTAATATCGTTGTGTTTTAAACAAATTCAGATTTTGAATTTGTTTTAAACTGTTTAAAACAACTTTGTTTAAAACAGCAACAGTTCACAGTAGTAAGTACTACAGGAGTACTCCAAGTAGTCAAGTACTCGGAGTAGACCACCAATCAATACGGTTCAAAGCCTTGAGAACAAGACAACAAGCAAGGATAACCAAGATAGAAAGGAGCCCTAAGGACTAATCAGCATGAACTTATAATTGCACTTATGCCTGACAATACTCTGCCTTGTTGCATGCAGGTATCCCACCAACTGAATGGTATGGATCCCCTAAGAGCATCACCACCCCTGATGCTATATCTGCGCACGCAAAATTGGTCGAGCACCCTTTAGAAACCTATTTTTGTCCGATGGATAAAAATTAGGTTTCTATAGGGTGCTACTTTGAAGGCAAATCATACCACCCGTGAGCACACACATTTGGTCCATGATTCAATTACTGGCGCGCGCCGCAAATTTTGGTTGCGCCATAAATTTGCCAAGAACGTCGTCGTCATCGTATCTTCCACAATTCCTAAGCACTGAGTAAAGTACAGCAAGCAACGAGGATAGACGTATAAACGTATAAACTTAAATTGTGCGGTCTGCGTCTACGCCCATACCGTTGTACTGTATACTGTCCACCTTTTCTCAGTCCCCTCGAGCTAATAGGGCAGGATTGACATGTTAGGTCGCCATGGTGGACTTCGCGTCGTATTGCCTCATTCTAGATATGCACACTGATATTTAGTCACCACTAGACATGGGACAAGGGAACCCTGAATAACCTGCGAACCTCCTCGGAGGGGGAGCATCAAGTGTGATCGGCAAGGTCGTACAAGATGAGACTAACCAAATGGTCTCTCTTCTGTCCTCCTGGCATAATCTTCGTACATATGTCAGCAGGATTGTCATGGGTTGATACATGTGCAGTAATACATTCACCCATGGCAACGGCTTCACGCACTGCGTGATAACACACTGAATTCGATTTCTTCTTCAGCGTCGATTCCGGCCTCTGCGTATTGTGGATCACCGACATGTTGTCGCCATAAATAAACGACGGGCCGTCAATGGGCACTCCCATCATGCGTAGTTTATATCGTAGTCCCCTTAGTGCCTCCATTCCGTGTTTCATGGCGACGAATTCAGCGCCGAAGACGCTCGTTTCGATCGTTGCCTGCTTCTTGGAATACCATATCACGGGAGACATGTTGAGGTAAATGAGGAATCCAGTCCGAGATCTTCGGGTACGTTGATCCCCAGCATGATCTGAATCCACAAACAATCGAATGTCTACATCCTTCCCACGGGGTGGTGGTGCATTTGGCGGTATCGCCTCCGTCACGTCGCCGTAAAATGCCTTCCAATCACATTCTTTGAAGGCACTTCGATCAATGTCCGGATATGATGGGTCGAATACAATCCGGGCATTGTGTTTCTTCTCCAAATGGTTGAAGAGGTGAAATACGGCTTCCAAGTGGCCTTCACGTGGCATTACGAGGTATGACGACAGTTCGGACACCTCCGTTATGATGTCCACCCTCCCAAGTTCGACGCACCATCGCAGAACTCCGATCTGAGATTGGTAAAATGCCGCATGTTCGGGAGATAACTCGGGCGTGACATCAAGTTCGGGTGAGTAATTCAATGGGAACGGTCCAGACGACCGCTTTGCCCATTTCCTGGTCGGGAACTGCGCCGCGTGAAAGTCTCTTACGTTCGCGACGGCAGCCTGGATATATTTGCTGGAGCTCATGCCCCAAGCGATAACGCCATTTGGCAAGGTTACAGTCCTCAGCTTCGCACCAAGGTAAAACTCGGGATCACGCATTGAGCCAGGCTTGGTCTTGAAGAAGTGATCAATGTCCTTCAAAGCCTTGATCCCATCGTGATGGACGACAAGAATATCGTCCACATATAACAGACAATATGCATAGTACTTATAACCATCTTCCGGGCGTACCTCTGGTCTGTACCATAGGTCGTGGTCGGCCTTGCACGACTCCCATCCAAGGTGTCGCATGCAGTCTGCAAGGTGATTTCTAAAAGATGCCCCAGCCGACTTCAAACCATATAAGGCTCGGACAATAATCGCACGTTTCCCGGCGTCTTGTCCGAACTCAGGTCCCAGACGGCACCAGATCTTTCCCAACCGGGGCCGTTAGTATGCGTTCTCGATATCAGCGGTCTTGACCTCGAGATCGTTCAGAGCTGCTAGAGTTAGCGCGATCCGAACTGATTCGCGTGACACGACGCTCGCGTATGTAACCGTCCCGGACGTAGGCCTGGTCATGTGACCACCAGCCACGAGCCGGGCCTTTCGCTGGAAGTCTTCCATTTTAACGTCGAAGACTAAGTGGCATTTCATTTCCTGGAACGTGGGTGGTGGGTCGTTCCCATCGTCCAGTACTTCGAATGCGACGCGAACCTTTGACATTTCTTTTCGGATTGCGTTTTGCCATAGTGTGTTGCCGTTTTCACGGTCAATCCTCACACAATCCTCGTATGTCTTGGGTATCTCGATCCCAAATTTGTGAGTGCGTTTATGATAACGCTTGTTCACTGCAGCGATGATGCGATTCCTCCGTTTCAGCGTGAACGGTACCCACCATGCAAACGCTGCTTCTCCATCGATACCATGGGCGACGGCGTATCTGCGACCTCAATCGGATTCGACTCCTTTAGGTCAGCTAGCCGCTCCCATGACGTCGTCCCATCCTTCCACTCGACGCAAAGATGCCAGCCTTTCGTCGTTTGTCGCATACGTCGGTTTGAGCCCTCTGAATCCACATATCCGCCCGAGCAACAGCGGATTCACCTCCTGTGGTCAGTAATCCCGGCCAAGAGTAGGTACTGGTTACCTTCCGAGTCGCACTGGGCATACATGTTTTGGGCGATGATATTAGCAGCAACTTCTGTTTTCTGGCCATCGGAGAACTCGACTTCATACGTGCGCGTATCGAGGATGGGGTTCACATTTGATTTTCCCCGGAGGGTTCCATCGGCCTGCCGTTTCCTGCCGCGAACCTTCGCCGTCAGGACGGAGTCCCCTATCGGTAGCAAGACCTGAGCACCGACGTACTGGTCATAGGTGTCCTCGTCCACGTCATCGGCTTCAGGAACAAATCTTGGACCCGTTTCTTCCTCCCCATCTTCGTATGGTTCATAAATGGGAGTCCCAAGGTCCTCCAGTTCCGGGTCTGTGACGAAATCCTCATACTTAAATGAATCGCCCAACTTCTTGTTGACCGACATGGTGAATCCCTCCCTCTCTTTCTTGTGCGTTTCGTCCAACAGCTCGTCTGGTGTCAAAGAACGAACTGTGGAACGATAAACGACCTCACCATTCGCTTTGATGACCTTGCGAGTCATCGCAGGCCCAATATCAATAGCCGGTCCTAGGTCACGGCCCAGGACCATCTTGTCGTCGGGGTATGTCGCTGATGTGTCGCGGAACATAACCCACTCGTACCAACCGAACAGGGCAATCGCTGATACATCGGCGGTGTCACCCTTTACTATCGTTTCTGGCACCTGCCCATTCAGTCGGAAATGATCGTGCGCAGTCAGGGATCGCACATAGGCCTCCCGCTCAAGGCAGTGGTCCCAAAGACGCTTCGGCGCCTTTGAGCGAACCATCTGCCGACCAACTCCTCGCTTCAATTCCCGGATCGCCGCCTCAGCCGCATTCGACCAAGGCGTATGGGGCTCTGTCTGCTTGACTCTCGTGCCCACTTCCCGGCATTTCCTGCGGAAGTCACCGAGAAGTTGTTCCTTCGCGTTGTCCATTATGAGGGTGTTCGGAACGCCCTCCCTCTGGAACATTATCGACAAGCCTTCATGCGCATGGGGTATGCACGGCACCATCCGTCTGGCGTCGCAAAGATCTGTGCATAATTATTCCCCCTCGCCGATGCCGTGTTGGATATTAGCGTATCCGTAAAACAGTCGATCGGCAGTCGACGATATCGGAGCTGTCTGTCGTTGGTTCGAAACCGGCGTGACAGCGTAGGGTGGAGCAGTGTCCGGATGCCACGTTGGGTGGTCGCCTTCATCGTTCGACGGGCAGTGTGTATGTCGATACCCATGTTCTTCGCAAGGTGCTCTGCTTCAAATTGCTTCCCTTTATCTCGCACCCGGACAGTCTGAATGGAGCTGCCGAGTTCGATCGGTAACAGGGCTTCGTCCAATGCAACTGAGATTGATTGCAGGGAGAGTCGGACACCGTCGTGATCGATGTTCGTTTGCTGCGCCAGGGATGTGTTGGAGACCATGCAAATTCGGTGCGGTCTGGGTGCAGCACCAATACGGTCCCCTGTCTCTGACACATACTTGGTGAGCGCATCCTCCTGTTCTGCGAACGACGTATCGTGCGGATCATATTCCGGTTCGTCGCTCGTTAAGGTTAAGTGAGGAAGTGTCTCATATTCCTCAAGCGTCGGCTTCCTCGTTGGAAACGACGAGGAAACCCCTTTCAAAGACAAAGGAATGACGAATGGTTCATCCGAATCAGCCATCGGTATCACGATCGAATGCGTGAGCTCATCAGGGTTGTCAGTCAAGAATCGTGGCGTGTCATTTATCTTGACGTCATTCAGGCGAACTTGCATCGTCGCGAGTAGGTTGTGGCTAATCGTCGGAATATAGATGGCTTGGTTGATAACCAAGATCACAGTTTGGCCGGTCACTGCATCATCATATGCCAATGCTGCAGAGATTGTACGCAGATTAGAAGTGACCGGTCCGGTAGGGTCGTAACCGGATACGTTAATTGGTCTGTCATAATCGTGGACTAATAACGCGTTACTGCCAATCACGCATTGGTCAGCGTGTGAGTCGAGGTCGGTCCGAGATTCGGTCACCGAAACATCGACCGAACTAAACGAACGAAGAGCCGAAACATTGCGAGTACAGCAACCGTTTCGGTAAGTGCTGTGTCACTTCGACTTCTTAGGGCTCGCCTGGCGGGTGAGCGACGAATTGGAACGATTCGTACCAGCAGAGTGCTTTGCAGTAGTGCTTGGTTGTGTGCCAGTCGACGAATCGGACGCGGCTGACGCATCATCTATGTCAGCTTTACCCATTTGCTTGGCGAGTTGGGCAACGGTCCGGTTCAGTCCCTTCAAGGTCTTATTGACTGCCTTGTTTGAGTCGCCCTTCCCTTTCTCCTTCTTTCCGGTTTTGCTATCCTTCGCCCCGGGTTTGTGGCCACGCTTCGCGCGTTTGTTGGCCAGATCCCTTTTCTGGGCAGGGGAAAGAGCATCATATTCCGCTTTCGTGTAGTAACGGTCCTCCGCCTCGTCACTCGCATGCTTTCGCTTACCCCCGCTAACCTTGACTTCGGAGACGTTAACGTCCCTCGGATTCCCCTTCGACTTGGAGGACATCTGCTTAATGAAGTCTTGGTAGAGGGTGACGCACGCATCAAAATCACTGCGGAGAGTCGCGTCGGAGTAGATACGAGTCTTCACGGAATCAAGTTTGTCGGTCTTGATCCCTTCAATCAAGAAGCGTACCTTGGACCGTGGGTCAATCCCGACATACCCGTGTTCGACCAATCCCTCCATAATAGAGTGCTGCTGCTTGTGGACGTTGACGTAGCGTTCAAAGTTCCACCTCCTCTGTTCGCCATTGTAGACGGTAGAGTTCAGCTTGGATTCCGCCTGCGAGGCCATGTTATCCACATTGTTCGGGCCTAGGTAATGGGCGTACAAAGCAAGGTATGCCTTCCGGCCATCGCGTGTGCGTTGCGCAGGCTTCACGTATGTCCAACAATCATGAGAACGAGTGATGCGGGCGATAACGTCCCACACCTTCTCACGGTTGATCAAGTACGCTGGATCAGCTGTACGAACGCCGGCTACCAACGAGAAATGCGGTGCTCGGGCTATCATCTCGTCCTGCAATGTAGCGTAGCCACCTTCAGGATCGGCAACCGGCACGTCTTCAGACTCTCGAACGACGTAGGCCAAAGGAATCTTCTTGTCCCCCAAATAGGAACGTAGGTACTCAAGAATAGTTTCCATCGTCTTTGGCCAGTCTCTATCGTTGATAGTTGGCACATCTTCCGAGGGCTTGTAGGTTTCCTCGAATTCACGCAACTCACGAAGAGCCCGGATTGAGGCGAGGGTCACATCTGCCGGCGCGACCGTACGGCCAGTACGGATCTTGTGGCGTAGAAAGAATGCCGCGAGTTTCAAGTTCGTTTCAGCTCGGATTGGGGACGGGGTTCCCAGCGGCGTTAAGTACCCCTTGGACGACACCCCCAGGGCGACGTAGTAGCTTGCACAGGTTCGCGATATCGTCGTCCGAGAGAATCCTGATTTCGTCGAGGGAGTCCAAACCCTGCTCTTCGGTCAGAGCCAGGGCGGCTGCTTCAACGAAACCGATACGGACGAGAGCGGTGCGAACAGCGGCAGGTTCCATGCTTCAGAAAAGATGAACGATTTTCGCGTAGGAGGAAATTCGCGTCTGCTTCAGAATTGTGCAGTCATTTCCTATTCCTCCTCGTATCCCATACATAGGGAGTTCTATGACCGTTCCGGCAGTTGTACACAACGGTCCTGTGGTTGTTCACGGTTAGCGATGCCCCAATTAAGTTAATAATTAGGGTGCCTTATATATTAATGTCGTGCATCTGGTAGGTGTATCCCAAAATGACGATAGGCGTTTTACCCGGATGGTTCGGGGAGGAAATGAAGCGTCCTTCGTACCCTTCTGTACGGTGCGGTATATCCTCGGTTTGTCCGTTGATAGGATATATATACTCTAGGCCAATGTACCATCAACATTTAAGGTGCACAAGAGTAAGGCAGTTCAACGCATGCCCAGGCCCGCCGCGAATTCTTCATGGTCATGAGTCATGAATCCGGCATGATGTCGGTTGCCGGCGACCGTCGTTCCGCGTTAATCCCTTCCGCGGACAAATGGTTCTCGTTGAGACAAATCCACAATGGTCCTGGCACGACCATCGAGACTATCTGGGTCTGATAAACTGAGTAAAGTACAGCAAGCAACGAGGATAGACGTATGAACATATAAACGTATAAACTTAAATTGTGCGGTCTGCGTCTACGCCCATACCGTTGTACTGTATACTGTCCACCTTTTCTCAGCACTGAGCAGAACTGTTATGCTCGATGGAACCAATCGTGCCAAATCGGCATGAGGCACGCGCATCAAAACGATTGTGACGCATGTTTGTGAGTATGCATTTGTAAGTCGCCGTCTGATGGCATCTTCTAGTGAATGAGTTCTCACGACGTCGCGTTACAGGTCGCAGGTCTATGAAACTTATCGAACCGTGTGTCCTCATTGGATATCAGATATCAGGTGTTTTAGGGCAGTCGGTCAGGACATCAAGGTGGAAGACAGGAAAAAACATTTGAACCCCTTTAATAGCAATGCACTACATTACAACGTGTTAGTCCTATTTGACCTAGAAATGTACTCCAGTAACAGATTTCAGGAGGCATCCCAATTGAAGTGCCCATAGTCATGATTATGCCAACGAAACAACTACCGCCATCACGGTAATAAACCCGTAGAAGAAATCGCCGATGGTCGATCCATTCGAGGACACAGGGGCAGCGGGATTGACCGGGGCTGCTGAAGGATCAAGGACCAAAGGACCGATGCGGGAGATGCCGGGTTGGGAAACAACCTGCGCGATTGTAAAAGGATGATACTTCGCGTTGAATGCGTCAATGTACAAGGCATCGGCCTCCATGCCTCCTACACGTAGAATGTACTTCTCACCGGGAGGATGGACAAAGCTGGTAATGTCATATACGATACCATCGAGTGCGGTCCATAAGCCATCGGCATAGGTGGCATGCGTTGCAAGCTCCGATGCCGACACGTCGCGATCAGCTAGGAACCTCTCCGCTTGTCCGTTCTCTATCTGAACCTTTTGCGCTGTGGATAGAGCGAGAACGGAGATAAGATAGGCGGTGTGCAAGAACTTCATTCTTCGATTGCAAAAGGCTTGGTTGAAACTTGGAGGAATGGAAATTTGTCTGGTAGCAACGAGTCTACAGCTAGTAGATTCTAGATTGTTGTGAGCGGAGTGAGCACTCGGAATGGCTTTTGTGAATCGGTACTTGAGACAGGCATAAAGGACGTCATCATCGATGTGG